>CAUYRH010080928.1:0-52635 GCA_963574655.1 Perodicticus potto
TATAGGTACTAGTTCTTCTTTAAAGGTTTGGTAGAATTCTGACATGAAGCCATCTGGTCCTGGGCTTTTCCTTTTAGGCAGATTTTGTATAGTTGATGCTATTTCAAAACTTGAATAGGCCTGTTCTACATTTCCACTGCATTCTGGCTGAGTCTTGGTAGGTGGTGTGCTTCCAAGTATTGGTTGATTTCCTTTAGATTTTCATATTTCTGAGAGTAAAGTTTCTTGTAATATTCATTAAGGATTTTTTGAATTTCTGAGGAGTCTGTTGTAATTTCGTCTTTACCATTTTGGATTGCTGAGATTAGAGATTTTACTCTTTTTTTCCTGATTAGGTTAGCCAAAGGTTTATCTATTTTATTGACCTTTTCAAAAAACTAACTTTTTGATTTATTGATTAATTGTGTAATTCTTTTGCTTTCAATTTCATTTAATTCTGCTCCAATTTTGGTTATTTATTTTCTTCTGTTGGGTTTGGGGTTGGAATGTTCTTCCTTCTCTAGTTGCTTGAGTTGTCCCATTAAGTTGTTAACTTCCTCTCTTTCCGTTCCCTTGAGGAAGGCTTGTAGTGCTATAAATTTCCCTCTTAGGACTGCCTTTGCAGTATCCCAGAGGTTCTGATCGTTCATGTCCTGATTGTCATTTTGTTCCAAAAATTTGGTAATTTCCTACTTAATCTCGTCTATGACCCAGCTATCCTTCAGCATAAGGTTATTTAGCTTCCATGTTTTTGTATGAATATGCAGATTCCTGTTGTTATTGAGTTCAACTTATATTCCATGATGGTCAGAGAAGATGCAAAGAATAATTTCTATTCTTTTAAATTTGCTGAGATTTGACTTGTGACCTAAGATGTGATCAATTTTTGAGTATGTTCCACGGGGTGCTGAGATGAACGTGTATTCAATTTTATTAGGATGAAATGTTCTATAGATGTCTGTTAAATCCAGTGGTTGAATGGTTAAGTTTAAATCTAAAATTTCTTTACGTAGCTTCTTTTTGGGGGATCTAGCCAACACTGCTAAACGAGTATTAAAATCTGCAACTACTATGGAGCTGGAGGAAATCACATTAGTCATGTCAATTAGAGTTTTTCTTATAAATTGAGGTGCAGTCTGGTTGGGCACATAAATATTAATAATTGAAATCTCATCATACTGAGTAGTACCTTTAACAAATATGAAATGTCCGTCTTCAGCCTTCCTTACTTTGGTTGGTTTAAAGCCTATTGTATCTGTGAATAAGATTGCAACACCTGCTTTTTTCTGTTTTCCTTTTGCCTGGAATATAGATGACCATCCCTTCACCTTGAGTCTAAATTTATCTTTTAAGGTAAGATGAGATTCTTGCATGCAGCAGATATCTGGCCTGAGTTTTTGTATCCAGTCAGCCAACCTGTGCCTCTTTAGAGGACAATTTAAACCATTCACATTAATTGAAAATAATGATAAATCTTTAGAAAGTCCAGTGGACATTTTTAATCCTTTCTTCACTGTGGAAGTTGAAATTTGATAAAAAGTTTCTGGGTGAGTTTACTTTTGTGGTGGAGGATTACTCTGGTCATTATGGAGGATAGGTCTGAGAATATCCTGGAGAGCTGGTTTAGTTATAGCAAACTTCTTCATATGAAACAGTGGGAATTCATGTCCCCAAGAGCTTCAAAACTGGTTTGGTCCAATAGCCATGCCCTACACAGTACATCCCTGGGTGCCAGTGCCAGAGAGATCACACCATGAAGGCTGGACCACAGGCCAAGCCATCAAGAAAATAAATCATTATTATTTTCTTCTAATTATAAAAATATATGTTTTGTATAAAATTTTCAAGTAGTGCTGAACTAAATATTTTAAAAAGAGCAAGTTATGCCCTAAGACAGCCCCTGGAGATAACTATTATTAAGGGTTTGGCATGTGTCCTCGCAGACACTTTCATCTGCAGAAATAACCTGTTAATACCCAAATGCATTCGTATCTTACCAAAATACTCCACAACTTGCTTTTTTGTCTCAGCATACCATTTTTCCCATACAATTGCACGTAGATCAAACATTTGTTTAATAGTTGTGCAGTATTTCACAGCACAGATATATCTGTTTAGTTAACTATTCTTCTATTGACATATAGGTTGTTGGCATTATTTTCACTAATACAAATTTTTTGGTGGATTATCAGTAAACATGTATCTCACACTTGTATGACTATTTCTCTGACAGATTCCTAAAAATGTTATAATCAGAATGGCATCCACTTTTAGGGAAAGCAACCTAGCACTGATCACAGCAATCCATCGTTAAGTAACCAAGACTCCAAATCTAACAGGCAGGCTGTAGAGCAGAACAAGAATCCAGGCAGGAAATAAAACACTAAAGCTAAGGCAGCAAAGTTGTAGGGCTCCAGATTTTTCTTTTGAATAAATCCATACAGTCACCTGGTTGAAGGGGCAAATATAAACTGCTAGTTCTTCTGCCCTCAGGCCAGTCTGAGGTTCCTACAGGTGTCCAAGCATGGACAGCCTGACTCTGACAACACAGCATTTGAAGAGGCCAGATGAAATATGTAGAATATAAAAGAAACTGTGGCATGCAATTAGTTCAGAAAGAGAAAGGCGGACACAAAAGATGCAAAAGTATAGTATTTTTCTTTAAAACACAGACTGATTTACCTGCTGCATAATGCAAGGAAATGGCACTGGATTTCATAGTGATCCCACGGACCTGTTCATCTTCTCTGCTGTCCATGTACCTTAACTGGAAAACACAATGTGTGCATCCTTACTTCCCAACGAATTAAAATGTAACATTAAAGTTGACTTATTTAGATTTTTGTTTTAAATACATACATTGTAAACTATAGAGCCTTTTTATTTTTAAAGGGACAAGTGTTGGCTGAGGGGAAGAGAACATGACAAACTGAAAAATACGACCACTAGAAACTCACAAGCGTTTTCAACTGAAAAATACTACCACTAGAAACTCACAAGTGTATTCCAACACGGCGTACTCTCCCTGGAGTGCTGCTCATCTGAATTTCAGCTATGAATGTTCGGGAAGTCCAAGAACAATTCGCAGAAAGTAGTATTGGGGAGAAATTTCTTCTATTTATCAAGAACACAGCCTTTCTTTTCCAATTCATAAGCTGTTCAGTAAATTACAGGCAGAGGCAAGCTTTTCTTTCTTTTCCCAAATTAATAAATTTCAAACACTTTAAAAATGCATACAGTAGAAAATATATATACTATCACTGCTTAGTTGGTGACTTTCATAAAGTTTTAATGCCCAAACTAAGGGCCTCCCCCTCATTCTTTAGCTTTGGAGTCTATCAATACTGACAGTGGCTTCACGTAACTATCTCACCCCTTTCCAACTCCTCAGCCCTAACCCCCAACACAAACTTCCTTCCTCCCCTTCCACAAGCTTTTCCTTGCCTGCCTTCTTTCCACTGTCAAATTTTTGAAAAATTAGTAAAGTTTACACTTACTCATTTCATTCATTCAAAAAACCTTGAGAATCATTTATTGATATGGGATTGCCACATTTATACATCCACATTAATTCCCTAATTTTCAGAAAGGCTTCCATTTCCACAGCTCTGGCAAAACCAAAGTCCTAAAAGCCACCAATGACCTCTGGCCAAACACAATCATCTTTTTTGCTCCTCACTTTTCTTGCTTCCAGATCAATACATAGTTAATCACCCTTTCTGTGCTCACGTGAACATGGAAATTTTTCCAAGAGTCTGAAATCTGGAAGTTTCCCTCCTATCTTTCTTTAGATTCCACTGCTGATTTCCCCTCACTTCTCCAATCTCTCAAACAAGCCTTCCAACATTTCTCAGTCCCTGGTTAGTCTTCTAAATGAGTATGTTATTAAGCACATATTTATGTGTTATACATCAAGACATGTATAACACATAAATAACAATACAGGTCATGCACCATGGCTCATGGCTATAATCTTAGCACTGTTGAGAAGCCAAGGCAGGAGGTTTGCTTGAACTTAGGAGTTGGAGACCAGCTTGAACAAGAGAGAGACCCTGTCTCTACCAAAAAAAAAAAAAAAAAAATAGAAAAATTAGCCAAACATTGTGGCAGGCACCTGTAGGCACCTGTTGAGAGGCTGAGGCTGGAGGATTGATTGAGCCCAGGATCTAAGCTAGGCTGATGCCACAGCAACAGCTTGGGCAAAAGAATGAAACTCAGTCTCAAAAAAAAAAAAAAATTAAAAAAAACAACGATACAATGAACACTTCTGTATGGACTGTCTCATTTAGAAAGAAAAAAAAAGTTTCTACTTCCTTTTGAAGTCTCATGTCCCTGGTCCACATGTAACCATTATCCAGAATTTTACTTTAATCATTCTTTTTATAACTGAAAAAAATGGCTGTATCAGTAAACAATATTATTTATTGTTGCAAGTTTTAAGCCTTATATAAATGTAATCATACCAAACATACTGTTCTGTATTTTTGCAGTCTATCAATACTGATACTGTTCTTTATTCAATATGCTGTAATTCATTCATTTCCATTACTATAGGACTCTACCTTCACTAATCCACCACACTCGTTCACCCATTCTACTGTTGACAGACAATATAAAGTACAGTTTTTCTGTTACTATAACTGAGCTGATATGAACATTCAGAAGGCTCCTGCACACTACCTAGGAGTGGAATTTCTGAGTTATTAAATTTGCACATCTTCCACCTAACCAGGTATTTTGAAATTATTTTCCAAAGTAGTTGGACTGGTCCATACTATCAACAGTAAAATAGAGCTTCTCTTGCTCTATAACTTTCAGAGCACTTGACATTATTAGACTTTATTTTTTAAATCACATCGGTAACAAATGGCATCTTATGGTTTTAATTTAAATTTCTCCTATTATCAATGGGTCTTTTCTAAGTAGTGGCCATATGACGTTCCTCTTCTGTGAGTTTCCTGTATATAATTTTTTTCCATCTTTCTACTGGTTGTACCACAGGTTTATTTTGTTTGGGTTAAGAATTATTGAGAGCTTCTGAATATTAGTCCTTTGTCAGCTACGTGTGTTATTAATACGTGAATTTTCCCCCAGGTAGCAGGCTTATTTTTTCACTTTATGGAAGCTTTGACAAATATGCTCTTGAAGTAACTGAATTAATGTTTTGTATAACACCTTGACTTTTTTGACTTAAAAAAATCTTCCCTTAAGGTTGTAAAAGTATTATCCTGTATTATTTTCTAAAAACTTTAGTTTTGCCTTTCACATATGTGTATAAGTATTTTAGCTATGTGCAATTGATTTTTGTGTATGGTGCTAAGCAGAAGTCCAGTTTTTCTTCTCTTGATAATCAATGGCTCGTGGACGATTTGAGAAGCTCACCATTTCTCCACAGCTCCAAGATGTCAGCCTATATACATACGTATCTGTTTTTAGGTCTGCTATTCTAGGTCATCAGTCAACTGCATGCCTCAGCTGATTTCAAACCACAAATTGTTATACATTTATAGTAAGTTCTGCCATACAGTAAGACATATTTCCATCCTTTACTCTTCTTTAAATGTCTTAGCTATTGTCAGGTTATTGTTCTTCTATACAAATTCTAAAATCAGAATGTCAAGTCCAAATTCAGAACTGTTGAAATTTTTACTAGACTTGTTCAATCTATTGATCAACACTGAAAAATCATTTTTTATATACTGAGTCTGCCAATACATGAACATGGTATACCTCTCCATTTGTCTTCCTTATCTCATATTTTTTATTCTATTTTTATGCTTTTGAATAGCATATATTTTTAAGTGACTGTATATTATCTATTTATTGCTCACATACTTTTCAATTATTTTTACATCCTAAAATCTGCTAAATTCTTATTAATATCCTAGCAATCTACATACTCCTTGGGCATTCTACAAAGTCACATCATCTATTAAAAATGCAGATGTTTATTCCTTTCCAAAATTCATACTTTCTATTTTTTCTTCCTTTATTACTGCAGCTAGAACCTTTAGTACAAAGTAAAACAGAAGTTACTATATAATGAGCAGAAGGGTACAATAACCATTCCTGCCTTATTTCCAACTATAAATAGGAAAGCTTCAATACTTTATCATTAAGCTTACTTCAATTACTCCACTGTAAGTTTTTTGTAAATACGCTATATCACATTAAAGTTCCCTTTACATTGTAAAGAGGTTTTACCACGAGAAATGTTGTTTTATTAAATGTCTTCTGTATCTATTAAATTATCGTAACTTTCTTTACTCCATTAACATTGTGAAATTATATGTTAAACCAATCTCAAATTCCTTGGAATAAACTCTATTTGGTTATGAAGAAACTATCTTTTTATATGAGGTTAATAAGTATGCAATATCCAATTCCCTTAAGTACTAAGTTTAAGAGTTGATATCTCTGACATTTCACTTTGACACTTATTTTTATTGAGAAGGCATATCCTCAGTCTTTCAAATGCATGTTTTGGCTTGAGATTGTCTTTCCTTTTTTTTTTTTTTTTTTTTAAGAGCAATTTTTGTGAAGCCATGGATAAGTAAAAAATGAGTTATTTTCAAATATGAGTTCTGTTGATGAACTTATGAAGTGCAGACAGCTCAAAATATCAATGAAATGTTGGGAAGGAAATGGCTAATGAATGCATAGTTCATTAACAGTTTCAGAAGTTTCACCCTGGTGATTTAATCTTGAAAATTAGCCACGTGGGTGACCAAGGTGAATAATGATGAGCTGAAAGCTATAGCGGAAGCAAATCCATTGCAACGTAAAAGTGAAGCAGCAAGGTTTGATATTATTCCAACAACATTGGACCATTTGAAACAAATCAGTGAGGTAAAGAAGCTATATACGTGACCTTTCCCTGAATTAAAGGAGCATCACAAGAGAAACAGTCTTGAAGCTTGCCTTTCTTTGTTGTCATGACATAAAGGTGAATCATTTCTACATTGTACTGTTTTGTGTGATTAAAAAATGGTGGCTTTTTGACAATCCCAACATTCAGCACAATGGTTGGATAAAGATGAAGTGCCAAAACACAGTCCAGAACTGCATATTCAATCAAAAAAAAAAGCCAACAGTGTATGTATGATGGTCTAGCACCGGTATTACCCACTACAGCTTCATGACCTGGTCAGTCAGTTAAGGAGAGGTCTGTGTGACCCACTGTATAAACTGATGAGGATGCTGTGATTAACAGAGACATGTCAATCCTCTTGGAAGACGGTGCCTGGTCACACTTCATACAGACAACTCCACTTAAACCAGCAGAGCTGGACTTGAAAACTCCGTCATCCACTGTATTCACCAGACCTTGCACCAACCGACTACCACTTCTTCCAGGCTTTGGATCACTTCTTACAACTGAATTGAATATTCTCAATAAGCTGTGGAAAACATCTTTTGGGATTTCACGGTCACTTGCTCTCCAGGCTTCTTTGCTGCTGGTTTAAATAAGCTACCACTAAGAACAAAACTGCATTGACAGTTTACGTGGGTATTTTTGATTAAATGTACTCAACTTTTAATTCAAAATTGAACATTTCATATTTAATGACCTGATTCAATGCTGGATGCAGTTTGTTAAAGAGGATTATAATTTTTATGCCCACAGCCATAAAGTTATCATGCAATTTTCTGGTTTTGTTTTTCATTGGACTTTTGGTGTCAAAGTTATGCTATATTTAAAGACAGAAACTATTCCCTGCTGTTGGCTTTTTCTCCCATGTTCCAAAATGGTTCCAGTAGAATTGAAATTATTTATTCCTCAAATATTTGGTAAAACTAGACAGTTAAACCATCTGATCTTTTTCTTTGTGGAAAAACTTTTTCCAGTCAATTCAATTTTGTTTGAGACAGCGCCTCATTTTTTTGCCATGCTAGAGTACAGCAGTGTCATCATAGCTCACAGCAACTCAAACTCCCGGGCTCAAGCAATCTTCCTGCCTCAGCCTCATGAGTAGCTGAGACAAGAGGCATGTGAAACTATGCCTGGCTAATCTTTTTTTTTTTTTTTTTTGTAGAGATAAGGTACGGTATGTTGCTCAGAGTGGTCCTGAACTTTTGGCCTCCAGGGATCCTCCCGCTATGGTCTCCCAAAGTTCTAGGATTATAGGCATGAGCCAATGCATCCAGCCCAATTCAATTTCTTAATTTTTTTTTTTTTTTTTTTTTTGAAGAGACAGAGTCTCACTCTATGGCCCTTGGTAGAGTGCCGTGGTGTCACACAGCTCACGGCAACCTCCAGCTCTTGGGCTTAGGCGATTCTCTTGCCTCAGCCTCCTGAGTAGCTGGGACTACAAGTGCCCGCCACAACGCCCGGCTATTTTTTTGTTTTGCAGTTCAGCCGGAGCCAGGTTTGAACCTGCCACCTTCAGTATATGGGGCTGGCGCTCTACTCACTGAGCCACAGGCGCCGCCCCCAATTCAATTTCTTAAATGACTATAGAATAATACAAGTTTTCTATTTCTTTTGGACTCCACATGATAGTTTATGATAATGTGAAGCTACCATTTTTCAGACATTTTTCCCATTTCACCACTTTATTTTCTTTCAGAGGCATTTTCTTTCTTTTTTTAATGAATAATTTTTTATTATGGAAACTTTCAAATATACACAAAACTTACAGGATAACATAATAAATGCCCATGAACTCATACTCTAGCCACAATAATCACCAACTTGTTTGCATTCTTGTGAGTCTTACTTTTTAATATCAGTGTATAGTATAGGGCCTGGTGCACTGGAAGCCATTACTGAATACAGCAGAACAAACCTCTGTAAGTTGACTATCCAAAGGACTGCAACAAACTGGTAAAGATTTGCAGGTGATCCACAAAAGGAACCAGGCCTAATGTACTGATACATACAAGTGGTGCATGCCTGGTCTATGGAAATTAGGTCAACTCAGGCCAGCTGCGGTGGGTTCACACCTATAACCCCAGCACACTGGGAGGCCCAGGAGGGTGGATCACTTGAGCTTAGGAGAATAAAGACCAGCCTGATCAAATGTGAGACTCTGTTTCTACTAAACAGAAAAACTAGCTGGGTGTTGTGACAGTGACCTGTAATCCCAGCTACCGGGAGACTGAATGAGACTGTCTCCCCCAACAAAAAAAAAAAAGGTCGACTTAAGGAGGCAGTCAATGAAGGGAGGTGGTCAATTATGGAGGTTCTACTATATTTGTAAAATAAATAAATGATTAAATATAAATCAATCAGCAGTGTGTTATAGAGTACAGCGGTTTCTGTACTCTACTTAGGGATGCAAAGATAAAACAAAGGCTCATAGCCACCTCCGTGAGTCTATAGTCTGGCTGACTGCAGCAGAATCAAAGTCACAAAAGTTAAGTCAAACAAGAAAGGGATGTGGGTTCTCAAGCTACTGTATTACAGACACAGGGAACATTTTTTATATCCATTCACCCCTCGTTCCAGTGATAAGTGACCGGCAAAGGAACCAGCACACTCTGAGCTGGATTTGAATTCTTACTCCACCCTCTTCCCTGCTGTGAGGTTTTGGGTTCATTGTTTAATTTTTGTTGGTCTCAGTTTTATGACTGGTAAAATAGAAAAAAGAATTAATCCTTTAGAATTTTATGAGAATTAAATGAGAAAATGGGGGGCCCAATATCTTGTAGCAAGGGCTTATGGTGACAGTACCTTCCTCATCACCAACATCATCTTATCACTATCTGCTGTCTCTATTCTTCAAGAAGATTTTTCTGTTTTCCAGCACAGGCTTCCATTTCACCACTTTTAAGTTCACTGCCATAAAGTTATTCATTATGCCCTATTATTACCATATTAATCTTTGCAGCATTTTTCTATACTAATATCACTTATTTCTGCCTCCTCATTTCTTTTTCATCAATCTTACTGATATTTGTCAGTTGTACTTTTTGGCCAGTCAAAAATATTTATATGTACTTTGTAGACTTCCTGAGTACATAAGTCACATTAGGAATCACAAGTACCAAATGTTCCTCAACCATGTTAATGAAAAACAAAACACAAAAGTTTTCTGGTCAAGATAAACATGACTTGTCCATATTGCTAGTATTTTTTTTTAATTAATACACTTTCTATTTTTAGAGCAATTTAAAGTTTACAGAAAAACTGACTGGAAATTAGAGGTTCCCACATAACTCCTTCTCTCCCAACCCCAGTTTCCCCTATTATTTACACTATGCATTAGTGTTTGGTATAACACATTTATTACAACTTATGAACCAATACCGAAACATTATGATTAACTAAATCCCACACCTTATATTAGGGTTCCATACAATGCCAAGTGTCCACCATTATTATACTGTATTTGTTGGTTATGTTAATGATCTTTTCCAAGAACAAACTTTTGGCTTCATTAATTCTTTCTATAAAATGTCTGTTTTCTATGTCATTAATTTATGCTTTATTATTTCATCTACTTCAAGTTATTGTACTTTCTCTAATTTCTTGGGTGGGGAAAATATAACCATTTCATTACTTCGCTCAGACTAATTTTTTTACAACCTCCTCTACATAGTGTCTTGGGCCAGCTCCCCACCAAACCACATCAAATGCCCAATTCTACCTTCAAATCTCCTGAGTCTACTTTGTTTATTTTTATTTTTTTGAGACAAGAGTCTCACTTTGTTGCCCTTAATAGAATCCTGTGGTGTTACACCTCACAGCAACCTCAGACTCCTCAAGTGATTCTCTTGCCTCAGCCTCCCGAGTAGCTGGGACTACAGGCGCCCGCCACAACGCTGGCTATTTTTAAAGATAAGGTCTCACTCTTGCTCAGGCTGGTCTCGAACCTGTGAGCTCGGCCTCCCAAGTGCTGGGATTATAGGCATGAGCCACTTTGCCTGGCTGAGTCTATTTTGTTGATTCAATTTTGCTTCTCCATCTCCTCTCCATCCTGGCATCTAATAACTCCTGCTGATTATATCCTGGACCTAGATTCATTTAAGAGAAGAACATTTATTTCTCTACGGCCAAGTAATATTCCAAGTTTTTTGAACTCACAGCTAGAAACAAAGATCTCTTTAATTTTATTTCCTAAAATGCTATTTTCATCACAACCCTCAGGCTTAGGAAGACTTCCTTTTGGACTCAGATTACTTAGGTTAACTTTCAAAATCTTCTATCATCTTATACCTTCTCTCTACCAGCATGATTCCTCTCCCACTGGTCTCTGGGCAAAGGTCACTGGTCACTGGTCTCCACTCAAATCAAGCACAACACACAAATTTGCCTTTGTATCCATTTTATTTCTCACCACCTACTGTTTTCTCTGCTTTCTCCATAAACAAACCAACTTATCTGTAAAGAATCTCTTTCATGGTGAAATATTCCACAATCATCATTTGACTTTTCAAAAACTCACTTTTGTACTTAATAAATATTAATGTAAAGCAAAAGAAAGCAAGAGAGAAGCAACTGCTTTTCTCACCACCTATTTTATCTTGTTAAATGGATTAGCAGCTACTTAGATGCAAGAACTATGTTTTATACTTTTTTGGATTTCTAAAAGATACAGCAAATGGTTCATCACATTGCAGATAGCTAATACTGAAATGCAACAAATATCTATCAAATATAACAATATACCTTGCCTGCCAAGCGGCTGGAGATTATTCCATTGCTAGATATAAGACAGTCAGCCAGAGTAGTTTTTCCTGTTAAAATAAAATAACAACATTAACTTAAATCTATGTTTTCTTTAAAAGGGAGAAGGGTTTGTTCCTATAGATTTAGTATCTGTAAGAATTGGTTTAGCAAAGATTTCCTGTTTACCTATGCTGGGTGACAAGAGAGAATTCTTAGATTTTTGAACAGAAATAGGACCTAGAAGGACACAGATGCTACTAGGGCCCCATAGTGCTGCAACCTCGTCTTTTCTCATCAACCTCATCTGAAAAGCTGTCAAGCAACTTTTATTTAAAAAACACAGAATTTTTCTTAAATTGAAGCAGATTGTATATAGAGAAAATGAAGACTTTCAAGTGATGAGCAAACCACCATGCCAATCTGAGAATCCAACTTTCAGTTACTACAATCTGCCCTATAAGAATCTGATCAAGTTTATCACAATTATTACGTCAATCATCCCATATTCATGTCACTATTCAGCTAATAAACTTAAGCACTTAATAGCACACAATGACAAAAGGACAAGAAATCTGCCCATATTTCCTACATTTGCAACATAGCCTGCGGAGGGCATCAACTACACTTTAGCTACCAAAGCTGAAACCCAGTGTGCAGACCCAACCTAGGAAGCCACTTTATAACAAAAGAATCTCTTTGTAAACTTAGCATACATTTATAGTTACCTTAATGTAGTTGTGCTATACAACTAAAGTCTACATAATTTCATGTGATATGAACAAGTAACTTTGTTTAAACAATGCCATGGGCATACATATTATTACAGCAGGGTTGGGTTGGAGCAACAAAAGGAGGATTTTTCCTTCAGGACAAATCTTTACTGCACTCTATGACATTCAGCAAAGCTGTGTAATAGTTCCAATCAGACCAACCAGTAGGAACCTGAAGACCTTTTTAATGCTACGCTGTTTGCCATGTAAATACTGGGGGGCCATAAAGTTCATGTGCAATTTTAAACTGTGCACACCAATATTATGGCCGCCCTGTATAATGTATCAGCATCTAATTCTAGAGCATCGATTTCTTGCTACCCAGTAAAACAGAATTCATTCTAGGCACAGCAAGCATGGATCTTCCAAGAATGCAAATATCAAGAAGCAGAAACTCTGATTTATAAATGGCCATATCTCTAGGACAAGAACAGTCCTTAGATTATAGAAGACATTCAATAAATATTTGTTGAGTAAGTGAATCATAGGTCTTCTGAGATAGTAATAGGTTAACATAGTTTTAAAAAGAAAATGTAAAGTAATTTTCTTTACACCACCCCCACCTACACACTGACTTTCCACACAATTTAATTCATAAAGCAAAAAAACCCCCAAAACAAAACCTTTTAGGCCAGAGCTGTATACCTGTAATCCCATCAGTTTAGGAGGCCAAGGTAAGAGGATTGCTTGAAGCACACTCTTGTACTCTTAGCTATTCAGGAGGCTGAGGCAGAAGGATCATTTAAGCCCAGGAGTTCAAGTTATAGTAAGCCATGATTGTGCCACTGCACTCCAGCCTGGGTAACAGAGGTATCTGCCCTTACCAAGCCCTGGGCTATGACCACATATATTTCCTTCTTTCTTTGCTGACACATTCTCACCTGTAATGTCCCCATATGTCATCTTGCCAGACATGACATATGGAGACATTACATATGAGCCCTCCTTCAGGCAGCATCTCCAATATAAATTATGTTATGAAGCCTTTTGCTAAGTTTCCTAACCCTCTAGTTCTCCCAACTGTTGCAGTCTATCTTTTTCTCATGTTTATCTCATTTTTTCCTGTCTCACTCTTAAAATCTCTACTGCTGGGCTGGTGCCCTACTCATAAATCTCTACCTCCTGACATGTTTAGTAAAATATCTTGAACTTAGCAGATGTTCAATAAATATCTGATGAGGCTCTGTGCCCGTAGCACAGTGGTTATGATGCCAGCCACATACACCGAGGCTGGCAGATTTGAACCCAGCCTGGGCCAGCTAAACAAGGATGACAACTGCAACAAAAAATAGGTGGGTGTTGTGGCGGGCACCTGTAGTCTCAGGTACTTCAGAAGCTGAGGCAAGAAAATCCCTTAAGCCCAAGAGTCTGAGGTTGCTGTGAGCTGTGACACCACAGCACTCTACCAAGGGCAACACTGCAAGACTGTCTCAAAAAACAAATAAATAAATAAATATTTGATGAATCATGTAACACAGGCTCTGAGGACTTTATGTCAAGACTACAGACATTATATGCAAAGCCATTTCAAAAACAAAAACTCAAGTTCTGGTTTGAAAAACAATGTGATACTACACAGAAGAATCCCAATCACTAACCATTTGATTCCAAATGCTTTAGAGCAAGCCTGTTTCTCTAACATCACAGAAGACCTTTAAAAAAAATAAGACTTACTTCCTAGCAAACACCACTGCCAACTTGCCCACAGCTTCACTCCACTGAGACATGTAGAGACATAACCCCACCCCACCCCATTCCCATTAATGAAAATACATCATTTAAAAAGGAATTCTTACCATGGTCAACATGAGCCAAAACACAGATATTCCTGATGTTGGCAGTGTTCTTCTGCAGCTGAATCATCTTATCCAAACTATTGAGCACCATGGCTACTTATTTCCTGTGATTAAAAATTAAACACGTATTACAAATTTCCCAGGGAGTAAATTTATGTCGGGGGTTAAAAAAACAATCAAATCCTGGGAGCTGACAAGACGTCTCAGATACCTTAACTAAGAACGTTTACTGATAGAATGTGCCCACTCAGGTTCAAGTGCACCTTGTACATTACAGTCAGTATCATATCTCGGCTACACTTAATGGAGTTTGTTCAGCCCTCCGGATCCGACAGCTGCGATGAATCACACAGCTCACAGGGGCTGGGTGCACAGTGTCCCCAGTAACCCCGCCAGTGGACAGGCACTCGGAGAAGCTCCTGCAGGCCAATGACTAGGAGAAGATGCTGACCTCTCCCCCTTCCTCTCTCCAGCCTTTCCCCAAATCCCTCCTTCTATCCTTCTGGTCCGCTTTCGCCCGAAGTGAAACGCCCGTCTCTGCCTCTAGAACCCGAATAAAGTTTGGGGTCACGTGCTTATATCCCAGCAGGTGCACTGCAGGGCTCTCATTTTTTTCCTACATAAAAAAGACAAGCTTCAGCATTCCATTCATTTCCGAGGAGACCCCGATTCCTTCCGAGGATCCCGGGTCCAGACAGAGGAGCCGCCGCCCGGGCCCTGGGTCGGAAGAGGCGGTTCTGGCCATGGCCGCTCGCCGCCCGGATTCGCCCTCGTCCCCGGTTCCCGCCGCACCACCGCGGCGACCCAAGTCCCCCAGCTCCGTTCGGAGGCTGGCGGAGGGGGACGCCCCCCCTCGCCCGCGTGGGGTCGCACTCACCGGCCCCGGCCGCCCTCCAGCCGCGCTCAGACCTTCCCGGTCCAGCCACACACTGCGCGGAGGAGACGCCGTCTGAGTCCGGACGCCCCAGGGGGCGGGGCCGGCTGACGCTCGACCTTTGACCCGCGCGCGTCTCCGTCGCTCCGGAAGCCGGCGTCGCGTCGGTCTCCTGGGTTCCCGCGGTTGCCTTGACTGAGGCGCGCGTTGAGTAGGTGGAGGAGCAACTCTGAGGCGCGGCTGAGGCGCGGCTGAGGGGACCCTGCGAGCCGAGAACATGCGGAGCTGGTGTTTGTGTCAGATTTGTACGTGCGGGTAAGAGACGGCTGCGTAGCGGCGGCCCGGGGCGTGGGGGCCGAGCGAGGGCCTCGGTGGACGCGGTCGCCCCGCGGAGACGCCAGGCCGAGGGCGCAGCCTCGTCCCCTCTCATCTCGGCCCACTAACGCTAGCTTCGCACCCGCCGGCCACCGCGAGGCGTAAAACATCTTTATAGTCCCGGAGGCTCGCTAGCCAAGGACGCAAACTAAAATGCCACCCGCCCCGGGTAGGTAAGACTTATGAAGCAGCCACCTCTGGAAGACTGGCTAGTGGCGGGGTCTGATCCGACCGGAAGAATGGAAATCCCACCAAAAGAAAAAGAAATGAAATAATGGCGCACAAGGTCACGAGTTTGCAACCCGTATTAACACTCTGTTCCACCCCCAGCTTTTCATCCGCCTAGCCTGACCAGATTTCTGTTCCCATCCAGGCAGCACTTTTTGGGGGATCATACCGAAAAAGAAGTACAGCCGTCCCCATCCTGAAACCCAGGATGGGTCTGTGAATCCTGCCTAACGACTTTTCACCGGCTGGAAACAGTCTTTTCCTTCCTTGAGCTTCACTGTTGACCCAGGGATTAGATTATTATTGCGAAATAAATATGAACATGTCAGTCCCTTCAAAGGAAAAAACGGCTACATCTTGATGGAAAGCAATTACTTTACCAGTCTCATAATAATCAGTTTGAAATTAGGTGTAGATTAAAAGATACATAAGACCATAGCCTCCAGAGAAAAGCTGTGGGACCCTGGCGAACGTGGACACTTAGTTAACTTGAAGTTTTCTGCAAAAGAACTTAGTAGGGATGCCAAGAAATGTGATAAAGAAAAAAAAGACTGAAAAGGCCAAGGTTTAAAAAAAACATTCAGAAAGGCAGCATACACATTGCAAGAATACATGCTGGCAATGCAGTCTGCCAGAAAAACCAAGCCAAAAAAAAAAAAATCCTTTTTTCCCTCTTTTTTAAATATCAGATTAATATGAGGGCACGTAAAATTAAGTTACATTATCTAGGTTTGTAAAGTGCCAGTTGTAGTTGATTTTCACCCAGGAAGTATGCCATATACTTACCAAATCCCCTGTCCTCCATTCCACTTCTTCCCTTCTCTCATATGGGCCTATAGTTGATCTTCTAGTTTCAACTTCATGTTGAATACACACTGTTTTTGGGACAAGGTCTTGCTCTGTTGCCTGGGCTAGAATACAATGGCATCCTCATAGGTCACTGCAATCTGAAACTCCTGGGGAGGTGAGAGAAAGAATGATATTTAAAAGGATAGAAAGTCATTTGGTTTGTGCCTCAAGTCCAAGATGGCAAATAGTAAGAACATATGTCTTCATTCCCTTCATAGGATCTCCTGAAATAAAATTTAAAAACACAGGTAGAAATAAACTCATGGTATTGAAGAGAATGGGAGGAGGACTCACTAACAGATGAGAGGTCAACAATTTTTGGGAAATTAGGTGATAAGAACACCGAGAGTTAAAAGAAGATACACTGAAGTAAATGTTCTGAAGTAGACATGGGAGTCTGTCTGCCATGTAGAGCCTGAGAGACACCTAAGTTCAAAGGTTAAGTAGAGGGTAAGGTGTTTTGAGAAAGATTAATTCAGAATCTAAATTGAAAGCACCTATATTGCTTGGCTTTTTCATCTCCTATTCCTACAACTATCTCTACCAAATAAACCACAGGCAACTGAGACCTACCCCTAAAGAGGGAAGAAGATGCATTTTTAACTAAATTAAATTAGTTGTCCAGGGAAAGCTAACACAGTCCTAACTATAGAAACCTACCAGAGAAGTCAACAAATTGCTATACTAGAAAGATTGAATATCTTGAATGTTTGTAAAATACAAAGAATGTGAGAGAGATTAAAATACTAGAAATTTAGAGAAATAGAAAACTATACAATAAAATGATTCAGAATGAGGCGAAGTACAATTCAGGATGATTTTTAAAGTATTAATAATTGATAGCATGAAAAGATAATTTACTTAATTGTGAGGCTAGGAACTTTTACTTTGAATGCCCTAATGGTCATGATGTTGAACCATTGGAGAGGAAAAGAAAATCTGTATATGTTAAATGGCCCAGCATTAAACTGTGTAATCATAGTCATTGTAATGTAAACATGCCATACTGGGTTTAAGACTTTTAAAGAGCCTGTATATAAAGCATAGCTATTTCATTGTGCTAAAAGACAAAATCTAAATAAATTAGTAATACATAATAAATGTAAAAAGATAACTGGGGGAAAAAGGGATGTGAAAGGAAGGAGGAAAATTGGAGAAAAGTATTTAGGAACTAATAATTTTTCTAATAACAAAGGAGGAAAATGAAAGAAAAGTGTCTAGCCGCTAATAGCCTTACCTAGCAAAGTATAGTATCCAGAAATGCTGTTTAAAGTTTGTGGAATTATAAAAAGCGGGGAGTATCACAAGAATGGAAAAGCAAATATCCAGTGTACTCAACATAAAGCCAGTAGATGATCTAATTCACACCCACATAGGAAAATTCATTTCAATTCAAGTCAGGGAAAAGGGGCCCAAAGGAGAGGAGAGGGGGCTTTGGGGTGCTCCCCCTGAATGGGCACAATGTAGGAGTGTATGGGCCTTTTGGGTACAAGAGGGACTCTGCCTAACAAATTGAAATATTGTGATTTGGTTGTTTGTACCCTAACATTAATCTGAAATAAAAAGGGAGGGGGGGTTAAGTGTTTTAATTAAAGACACATGTAATCAAATGAAAAATCCTTTTCATTCAGATCTTTGCTCCAATATCACACTATTAAAAATTGCAACCTTCTTGTCCCATCCCATATTCTCTGTCCCACTTCCCTTCTTCATTTTTCCATTGCACTTACTATGTATTTTTCTGACTTGTTTGTTATTGGCTACTCTTTGCCCTCCCCCAGGATGTAAGCTCAATGAAAGCAGGGAACTTACGAATTTTCTTTCTTAATATATCCTTGATGCCCTTGTGTAGTTGTTGCATGTTAAATACTTGCTGAATGAATGAATGACCATATAACAGTAGGGAGTGGTATAATTAAATCTTCATCTTTTATGTTAAGACTTGAAAGTTAGGAAGATAAACTGATAAATCAAGATGTTTAAAATTTTTTTAAACAAGTGTTACAGATGAAGACTCCAGAAAACTAAAAAGCAGAAATAAGTTTTTAAAAGCTGCTCTGGGGATTGGAAATGTTGGGACGAGAGCCTTTTTCTTACCTTTGTAACTCCTCAGCACTGTTAGATTTTTTACATTGTGAATGTATTGCTTTGATGGAAAATAAAACTAAAATGACAAATCCCAAAACTTTGACTTGATTCTTGTAACCGAGTGCAGCTATATCCTGATGAAACTCTATGCATGATCCTGTGTACACTGCCTCTAATTTTTCTAAGAGTCTGGGACCCTGTGTGGCACTAATCATTTCAGCAGTTTTCCACAGCCTCCATTGTTAGCAGATACTCCTGAATCTTGACACCCTCATTTGAAGTGTCTTAGGTATGGCACCATCTCTTCATTCTTTCCTATACTGCAAGTCTTCATGTGGCAACTTCCAAGCAAAAAGTCGTTATTTTGGCTCGCCTCCTATAGCTCAACGGCTAGAACGCCAGCCACATACACTGGAGCTAGCAGGTTGGTATCCAGCCTAGGCCTGCCAAACAACAATCACAACTACAAACAAACAAAAAAAATAGCCAGGCGTTGTGGCAGGCACCTGTAGTCCCTGTTACTTGTGATTCACGGCTGAGGCAAGAGAATCAGTTAAGCACGAGAGTTTGAGGTTGCTGTGAGCTGTGACTCCATGACACTACCCAAGGGGATCTATAGTGAGACTTTTTCTCAAAACCCCCTTATTTCTCTTCCCCCATACTGGCCCCTCTCCCCCCAGGAGTTCATTGAGTTCAGTTAGAATTTTAATTGGTTTTAATTATCTGCAAAGCATATGCATTTTCTTCAGGTTCAGCCTTACCTAGGCTTGTATTAACTAGAGTACATGGCCTGGAGGCCTTAAATGATAATATACTTAAGAAACTGACCTTATGTTTTAGAATGGTCTGACTTTTTTGTTGGCTTATTTGGGGTTTTATTAGTTCTTTAAGGCTTTTATCTGTCTTTAATTATGCAATAAATATGCATAAGGCAAGGTATAACAATCTAAGCAAAAAAAAATCTATAATGAAAATCCTTTGTTATACTTCCCCCCCCACAGACGATGTTCAAGACTTGTTTTACATTCGCATAGTTTTTTTTTTTTAATTAAGAATAACAGAGTATACTGTGCTATTATTCTATAATCTATTATGGTTTATAATCTCATTATCTTCCAAAAGCCAACCTTATTCTTAACAATTGCATACAATTAGCTTATATAATATATTATTCAGTGTTCTTATTATGGACAACACAACCTACTGTGGTTAGTTAGGCAAAAAAGAATTTATTAGGAAGTATATATAATTCACGTGGAAGAACTGAAGAAATGATTTTCAAAATAAGCTTCCAGAAAAATTGCCAAAATCTCACCATAGAACTGGACTGATACCTGCAACAGAACTGTTGACTCCATCCAGAACTCCTTATTTCTGCCAATTTCAGAAGAAATCTGTCAAGACAGGAAACCACCTTGCAATTCAGAATGCCGTCTAACAACTACTGGCTCTAGTCTCTGCGCCTCTACCACAATGTAAGCAAGCAAATGGATGTTGTGCCTGGCCTCTCTCCTCAGGCACCCCTGTTATGAATGAAAGTCCTATGTGAATAAACCTAGTATGTAAAGCCTCAATTGTGTGTAGAACCTGTCTGCAGGGTATCAGAAATTCCCTTGTTAGCTTTTCAGCTTCTGTAGTATAATAAAACACAAATTATGAGAACAAAATCAGAGTTTCCACCACATAAAGCTGTATCATAATTTTTTCATTATTTTTATTTTTATAGATATCCATGTAGAGTTTTTGTTTCTTAGTAAATTTAGAGTTTTTTGAAGGTGTCTTATTAGAATGAAATGACCACATACAATGTTTTTTTAAGATAAAATAATCTTTCAGTTTATTTGTTTGCACAGGCACCATCATTGTCCACATGGAACCACAAAGATTTATGAAAACTCTGGTGTGTTTTGCCCCACAACTGAATATTTGGAAAAATATCCTATGTATGCCAATGTTCTTCCACCTCAAAGTCTTAAACCCAAGCAAGAATTTCAAGCATCCCGTGGTAAAATGGAAGGAATAACTACATTTAAGTAAATATTCAGCTACTATTAAATATTTGCTTTGCTTATTTTCCTCCCAGCTCTTCTGGTCTTAACTGTTAAAAACTTAACTATTTTCTAACTATTTAGTTGATTTAAGTTGAACCAATCTAATAAACAACTCAAGGAAAACAAAAAGGTGAGAATTAGGTTTACAAAGAGAAGAAAGAAAGGAAATAAAAAGTTCTATTGATTTTTTTTTTTTAACCTCCTAAAATATCTCATTTATCTACTTTCCACTGTTGCTGTCATCTCAAGGAATGCAGTAGCTTTCTAATTGTTGTATTTGTGTCTTGTCTACTCTAGTTTCTATAAGCTGATCTGTTTTTAATACTTTAACCTGCCAAGATGATTTTTTTATAATGCAAATCTAATCCTACCACCTTTCTGCTTAAAATGATTGTGAACGTTCCCATTATATGTAGACCAGACTTTTTACCAGAGTATAGTTTGCTTCCTACTTGTTTCTCTATTTTATTTTTACTTTAATGCTTTTTTTCACTGTCTTATACTCTCATCCCATAGGCCATTTTTTATTGTCTTGAAAAGTGGCAGGTTTTCCTTTACTTAGAGCTTTCCAAAATACTATTTTCCTAGCCCGGAACAAACATTGGGTGCCTATTGTGTGCTGCTAGACATTGTATTAATACTAGGCTTTTGGAAATAGAATGCTGAGATGATGACAGACATGCTTCCTGCTTTCCTAGAAGAAAAAAATGCTATTTTCTTTCTTCCCCTAGTTAATACCTATTCAATCAGTAGATCTCAACTAAATTTTCACTTGGAGAATCTTTCTCTGACCTGTTTTCAGTTTAGGTAAAATTCTTCATAAGCTCTCAAAGTATTATTCTATAATTTATCATTAGATAAGTTTCGGTGGCCCATGAAAGCAGGAAGCATGTTTGTTGTTATCTCAGCATTCCATTTCCAGAAGCCTAATATTTATACAATGCCTAGTACCACACAGTAGGCACTCAATATTCAGTGTGTGATAGGTAAATTCCCCTTAAGCCTAAACTTTTCATTTGGACTTAGCTTTTTGGAACTCTTTATATCTTTGTCTTTTAGGTAGATTTATTTATTTGTTATTTTACTTAAATATTAATATGTACACTGTATTTCTAAGAGCTATATCCTAGGCACTTGGAATTCTTGCTTGATTTCCTCATCTTGACCATGTTGACCAGGTAGTAAAAGTGGATTTATCTGTATGTAAGAATAAGGTATCATTCTATACTTTTCTATAATACGAGAAGAGACTGTAAGGAGATGTCTGAATCTGTACACACTTGGGATCTTTTATAGCAGTACAGTTGTAGCACAGTTAGGTGACTACCAGAGTTGGCAGGAAGTCTGCTCTGAGGAGTAGGATTCTGGACATATCAAATGTTTCACGGTATATCAAATGAATAAAGAATGCATTCACCCTTCATAGGAAGTTGCTCTGGGTTTAGAGGTGTACTTTCTAATACGGACATGTTAGGTATTCTTTCTAATGAGAGAAATAGAGACTTCTAAGCTTTCTCTCTGCCTTTCTCTCCCTGATTCTCCCACCCCCTAATGGCCTTTTAGCCAGTTCCCTTCTAGCTGGTATTTGGGAAGAGCAAAGGACAACTCAGGTGTCTTGAGAAGCAGAGGTATGTGATTTCTACTACCCTACATCCTTTAAATAAAGACATTTTAATCCCTTACTAAGCATGGAGCACTGTATCACTATGCTAGGCATCTGGGATACACTAGTGAGGAAATAGTCTCCGTCTGTGCTTCCAGATGTTACAGTCTAGTGGAAGTGGCAGTCAAAAACATCAACCAATTTGTGACCTTGACAGCCAGAATAAGAGGTTGAATTTTATCAGAGAAAATGAGCTAAAACTTGAAGGACATTAAGCAATTAACTGGATCAAGAGGAGAAGGAAGTACATTCCAGGCAGAGAGAGTAGTATGTATCAGGAAGGGACGTGGAAAGTGGGAAATTCTCAAGGCCGGCCAGCTGCAGTAGAGAAAGAAAGGAAGCACAGAGAGAGTTGAAGCTGATGAAGGAGGCCAGACAGAGCCTTTAGGCCATATTCTGTTGTCTGTCTCCTTAGAGCAGTAAGAAACCATTGAAGGTTTTGCTTCTGTTTTTATTTTATTTTATTTTATTTTATTTTATTTTATTTTTTTTTTTTTTGAGGGTAGTTTTGGGATTGGGGGTCAAGAAGTATAAAAGGGATAAGGTAGAGGCTAGGGGACATGAGAGCCAAATGACCTGATCATGTGAAATGATTACAGTGGTTGCAATGTGGAGAAAAGGGAGTACCAGAGTGGATGCAGGTAAATGAGTGCAGGAAGCTGTTTTAGTGACTCAAATGAACTGTTATGAAAGCTTTCAAAATTATGGTGCTGACAGAGATGGAGAAAAGTGTTTGGATTTAAGAGAGATTTAGGAGGCAAAATTGACCAGAGTCAATGATGGGCTAGGTATGGGAGGGAGATGAGGTATAAAATGTTAGTCCTGGTTTTCTGACTGTGATGCCATTCACTAGAATGGGGAATAAGCAAAAAGGACCAGATTTGTTGGAGAAAATAGCTGATACTATTATCAACTGTGCATACTGAATTTTGAGGTACCAAGAAATATCCAAGAGACTATTGTAGTTGTTGGTATGGAACCCAGAGAAAAGGTCTAAGCTGAGATGTAAATATGAGAGTCACTTCTGTATAGATAGTAATTGAAGCTCTGGGGTACAGGAGTTGTCCTCAGGAGTGAACAATGGATCAGGAAAGGAGTGTGTAGGTTCAAGTCTCCAGGAACTCCAACATCGATGTCCAAGTACAGGTGGAGGAAGCTGCATAGGAGACAGAAGAAATAGGAAGGCAGGAAAGAGAATTTCCTAGAAATAGAGTGGACAGTAATGTCAGTTACTGCTGGAGAGGTCAAGTCAGGAGAGGACTAGAAACATCTGAGGGATTTGATCACATAGAAGTCCCTGTGAGCTTTAGAGCTGTGTTAGGAAAGTGTCAGTGCTGGAAACCAGACTGAAGTTGATTAAAAAGGTAGGTTGAAGGGGGTGAGAAAATAATGAGTAGTACATGATACTTTAATCATAAAGTGAGTGACATGCCAACAGAGTCCACAAGATAAAAGCAATCTGTGTTGACTTGGAGTAATAATAGGATAGTAGCTAACATATTAGTATGTACTAAGCATTCTTCTGTCTAAACATATGTATGTATCCCTGAAACAACTCTGTGAAGTAGATATTATTGTCCCATTTTATATATAAAGCAACTGAGTTATAGACAGTTTAAGTTAGCCAGTGACAGAGCAAGGATTTGAACCTAAGCATTTTGATCAGTCTCAGGCCGTGGTCTTCCACGTTCCACCAGACTACCTCAGTGTCCTCAACACTTCCTTTGTCACATAATGTTATACACTGCCCTCTGGTCTCCATCCATGTCAATGGCTGGTGGAACATCTCAAGATGAGTAAGACTCAGATCTGTACTAGTCTGTGCTATGAATATGATTTACCTTTAATGGCCAGAGTTACTAATTGTTTAACAATGAGCAGAAAAACAGCGGTACTTCAGGAAGAAGAAAGCATGCCCAGTACTGTGCTAAGTGTCTTTAAAAAGAATAAGGATTTTAACAAAGTAGACCCAGGGTGGTATATATTTAAAATTTTTCAGGTTCATTAAATCTGTAACCTGAGATTTCCTTACAGACTAAATAAAATTCAGTTACTTGTGTATCTATTTAACTTATGAGCCTGTTAACTAAGCATTTATTGTAATGCTGTTTTGAAAACTAGGATTTTTGACATACTTTCCTTGAGGTATTTAATTACTGGACAGGACCTTATAAAGGAATTCAATAACTTTTTTCAAGTAGTTTATCAACTTTTGCAATCTTAATATCTTCTCAGACTTTTCACGTGAAAAAAAAGCCTTTTAATTTTCAATAAAAGAACCTGTAAGGCTATGTTTTAAATTTATATATTTCAGGTCTGATTATCGTCCGTATGAAATAGTCAAACAGCCTCGCCACGTGCCAGAAGAATATAAACCAAAGCAGGGGAAGATTGATCTTGGTACCACCTATAAACAAGATTTTTATTCTTATAAAGTACAGCCTGTGGCAATAGTCCGGCCGTTGGAAAGACAACAAATTAAAAAAGGAAAGTTGGACACTGTCCCAACCTATAAAGGTAACTTGCGATTTCAAAAATGAAGAAGCCAGAAGACAAACACACACTTCCAACTTTAACATCAATACTAAGTTATAACTTTGGTGTGCTACCAAACTTACCCTAATGGCTCAGGAAAGAACTGTTGTTTCTTTGGTCAAATTAGTAGTATATAGTTCCAAAAAAAAGACCATTTGCTTCATTAATATTTAATAGACCTGGATTCCTGACCAAATCCAGTCACTTAGTTTTTTGTATCACAAAACATATATTTAAAAAAGGATGCTATTCAATAAGCATTATGTCACATTTGTCACTGTCACATTTAGTTGGCATTGTTCCTTTCTTACCATCTAAAATGAGTTAAAATTCTGGGAGTAGTGAGTCTTTGAGAAAGTCAAATAGCAACCCTCTTCTCCATTCAAGTTCTGAACTAACCTATGAAGCAAAAGAGTTACCAGATGGAGAAGCAAAATACTACTTTCATACTGATAAAAGTAGAGAATAGAGCTTTCATCTGTAAGTACGTGATTACTGATTCTCTACCTCAGAATAAGATAGTCTCATCCACCCTATGGCAACTATAGAGGAGACCTGCTTCTCTAAGGCTTCCAGCATAAAGGAAGTGTATATACCTTCTGTTGCTGACAACTGATTTGGAAGAGTGGGAGCTGGGCAAAAGCCAATCTGATTTTCTTTTTTCTTTTTTTTTTTTTTTTGAGACAGAGTCTTACTTTGTCACCCCTCAGTAGAGTGCTGTGACCCCCAACAACCTCTAAGTGTGAGGCTCAAGCAATTCTCTTGTCTCAGTCTCCCAAGCAGCTGGGACTACAGCCGCCTGCCGCAAGGCCAGGCTATTTTTAGAGGTGGGGTCTTGCTCTGGGTCAGGCTGGTCTTGAACCTGTGAGCTCAGGCAATCCACCTGCCTTGGCTTCCCAAGTTTTAGGATAACATGCATGAGCCACCTCACCCAGTCAAAAGCTTATCTGATTTTAAAATAGCCTATGACTTTGGGGATCTTTATTTTTAAAAAATAATCTATCTTGGGCAGCACCTGTGGCTCAATGAGTAGGGCGCTGGCCCCATATGCGGAAGGTGGCGGGTTCAAGCCCAGCCTCGGCTGAATTGCAAAACAAAAAAATAGCTGGGCGTTGTGGCGGGCGCCTGTAGTCACAGCTAGTCAGGAGGCTGAGGCAAGAGAATCGCCTAAGCCCAGGAGACGGAGGTTGCTGTGTGAGCTATGTGACGCTACGGCACTCCACCGAGGGCGATAAAGTGAGACTCTGTCTCTACAAAAAAAAAAGTCTATCTTGATGGTAGATATTATTTCTATATTTTCTTTTGTTAATAATGCAATTTCATGTATAGGATTACATTCTTTTTTTTTTCTTTTTTCTTTTTGACACAGAGTCTCACCACTCTTTTGCCCTAGATAGAGTGCTGTGGTGTCATCCATAGCTCACAGCAACCTCAAACTCTTGGGCTCAGGTGATCTTCTTGTCTCAGCTTCCTGAGTAGCAGGGACTACAGGTACCTGCCACAGCACCCAACTGTTTTTTTCTATTTTTTAGTAGAGATGGGCTCTCACTATTGCTCAGTCTGGTACATTCTTTCCATTAATTATATAAAGTAGCTGAATAGGTATGTCCTAATATAAAACTCTTTCGTAAGAGTGATATCATTAACAATCAATGTAATGATTCATACTTCAAGTCATAGATGAAAACATACTTTTCTTTAAATTTCACACTTAACTATTCAATAGGTGAACAATCAATGTAATGATTCATACTTCAAGTAATAGATGAAAACATATTTTTCTTTAAGTTTCACACTTAACTATTCAATGGGTGAAGGTATCATTATACCGTGGTCTGTGAGCTTACCCATTAGGGAAGTGAGGAACAATGTTCTTTCTTTTTTTTTTTGGAGACAGAGCCTCAAGCTATCACCCTGGATAGAGTGCTGTGGCATCACAGCTCACAGCAACCTCCAATTCCTGGGCTCAGGCGAGTTTCCTGCCTTTGCCTCCCAAGTAGCTGGGACCACAGGTGCCCGCCACAAGGCCCGGCCATTTTTTGATTGCAGCTGTCATTGTTGCTTGGCGGGCCCAGGCTGGATTCAAACCCCCCAGCTCAGGTGTACATGGCTGGCGCCTTAGCCCGTTGAGCCACAGGCACTGAGCCTCTTTCTTTTTTTTAAAGCTGTAAACACATAAGCTGCTAGGCAAAGAACAAATTGTGAAGTCTATGCATAGGGTAAGTATATTATAATCAAATATAACATAATAATTGCTGAGATATAAAATTATTGTTATACATAGAATATAATGTGTGCAAAATGACATAAAAATTGATAAAAATGACTTAGTCTTTTATATAACCATTGTTAGATTTTCTTTTCCTTTTTTTTTTTTTTGAACAAGATCTATTTTAAGCTCAGTAATATTAATGTTTTCCCTGATGCTGTAAACAGTAATATCCCACTCATTAGGAGTTGATCCTTAGGAAACAAGTCCCACTGGAAGAGGGCCTGACCACAAAGGTACCTCAGGTGTTGTCCTTGTGACATCTGAAACTAGAATAAGTATGCCTAATTAAAGGTGCCACTGAGCACCGATCTAGCTCAGTTCCAGATAGGACAGATCTGTCTACGTTCTATTTGCCTAACATAGGAAAGAGCAAATTGTCTTCTGTTGAAAATAATAATGATTTTAGTTTCTATGATTTCCCTTATATAGAACATCCAACATAAATAAAATTTTGCAGTTTTTTGGCCAGGGCTGGGTTTGAACCCACCACCTCCGGCATATGGGGCCAGTGCCCTACTCCTTTGAGCTACAGGCGCCTCCCCAATAAAATTTTATGAGACCTATGAAGAATCTGGAAATATTTAAAAAGATAAGGATAAAGATATTTACAAAATTGATGAATGAGCTCATAGATTCAGGAAACTCAATAAACTTCAAAATAGATAAGCAGAAAGAAAACCACCACGTGGCAACTATTCTTCAAACATCTGAAGGCCAAATAAAGAGAAATTCTTAAAAGTAGTAAGAGAAAAACTATACATTATATGAAAAAAGGAAAATATATCTGACTTTAAAACTGAATCATACCTGACTTTCCAATGGAAACTGGGAAGCAAAAGATAATTGAACCACATCTTGAAAGTCCTAAAAGTTAAAAAAAAAAAAAAATCTACAATTTAAAACCCAGTGAATTCCAGAATTTAGTATATAGTGAAAGTATCTGATAGGGTTAGAAAGTTCACTAGGTGCTCTGTGTGCAAGAATAGAAAAGAATTTCTCTATGAAGATTCTCAAGATTAAGATATAAAAGTATAGACTTTATTTATCTTAGAAAGAGAGAGGTAGTGAGACAGAAAAGGGGTAGAGGAGGGAAAAGAGAATAGAGCAAGGAGATGGCAGGGCATCCCAAAAGAAAGAAAAGGAAGAATGCCCACAGTTGAGGTCAAGCAATTGCTGAATTTAAGGGGGGATGAAGAAAGGTAAATGCAGCCAAAATTCACAAGATACTGTGAGTGCGAAAGCTGTGTCTGTGTTTCCTCTGGCAAGGTTCAAGACAGAGGCCTGCCTGATGTTCATATTCATTGTTAGTCCTGGACACTCAAGAATCACTTGAGGCTATGGAAACAAATACTAAAAAGCAAAGGAACTGGTGAAATGTAAAGAGAAATAATTTACATTTCCTTTCTTGTCTGCTGGGCTCCTCAATGGTTTGTGAAAACAAATCCACAGGGTAAAAGAAGGGGCTACTAGCAAGAGAAAGAAAGCAGGCAGAGATTGATTTAGTACTTACAGAAAAATTATGAGTTAATAACTTTTCTGTTATTTCACCAATCATCCTTACAGTATCCTTTAAAAAATAAGGAAAAAGTAGAGATGTTTTCAGGACACCCCACCATCACAAAAAAAGTTGGGGTTTTTTTTTAGAGAATTTGTTAGATGAAAGAAACTCATGTGCAAAAAGTATTTTATTTTATTTTTTTGAGACAGAGTCTTACTCTGTCACCTTGGGTAGAGTGCCCTGGCATCGTCATACAACCTCAAACTCCTAGGCCGAAGCAATCCCCCTGAGTCAGCCTCCTGAGTAGCTAGGACTATAGGTGCCCACCATGACACCCAGCTAGTTTTTCAAATTATACAAGAGACAGGGTCTTTTCTTGTTCAGGCTGGTCTTGAACTCCTAAGCTCAGGCAATCCACCCACATAGGTCTCCGAGAATGCTAGAATTATAGGCCTGAGCCACTATGCCCAGATCAAGATAGTATTAAAGGAAGTCTTTCAAGTAAAAGGAAAATAATTCCAGATACAAGTATGAAATTCAGAAAAGAATAAATCATGCAGAAAGGTAAATATGTGGATAAATACTAATTAAAGTCACAATAATAGCTATTATGTTTTAACAAGAATATAAAAATAAAATAGAATAATAGCATAAAAAGAAGGAGGGTGTAACTGGCATTAAACTGTTGAAAGAGTTTTCCATTGTTCTATAAGTGGTTAAAAAAAAATCAATTTGAGTTGTGAAGACTTAATCTTTGAGTTTTAATTGTAATGTTTAGTTCACTTACATTTAATGTACTGAATGATCTAGCTGGGCTTAAGCTGACTCCATTGCTATCTGCTTTTCATTTTTCCCATATATTTTTTGTGCCCACACTCCTATCTGGGCTATAACAAGTCTAGTATGCCTTTTTATTTTAGAAATATAGAAAGTTAAAATTCTAATAGTGTAAAAGTGGAATAATAAAAATACCCCTTTTAATGCAAAAGAAGGCAGAAAATAGGAGTATGGACACAAAAAACATATGGAAAAAATGAAAAGCAGAGAGCTATGCAGTCAGCTTAAGTCCAGCTAGGTCATTCATTACATTAAATGTAAATAAACTAAACATTGTAATTAAAACTCAAAGATTGAGTCTTCACACATTAAAATAAGAAGCTACTATAAAATTTTTGTGCCAATAATTTATAACAAAATGGACTAATTATTTGAAAACCCCAATTTACCAAAAGTAACTCAAGAAGAAACAAAAAAAGTCAAAATAGCCCTATGTCTGTTTAAGAAATTTAATTTAGACCAGATATGGTAGCTCATGCCTATAATCCTAGCACTGTGGGAGGCCAAGGCAGGTGGATTGCTTGAGCTCTGGAGTTTAAAACCAGACTGAGCAACAGCAAGACCCAGTCTCTGCTAAAAAAAAAAAATAGAAAAACTGAGGCAAGAGGATTACTTAAGCCCAAGAGCTTGAGGTTGCTGTGAGCTATGATGCTATAGCACTTTACTCAGGGTGCCAGAGTGAGACTCTGTCAAAAAGAAAAAAAAAAGAAGAAGAAGAAGAAAGGAAGAAAGAAAGATTGAATTTGTAGACTTGAAGGTATAATTTAAAACCTTACCAGAAAAAACAATTTGGGATTTCTAGCTTCTGAATAGAATGCAGAAGGCTGGAAAGAGTGTTTTCTCAACCTAACAACAAGAAAAAGCCAAATAATCTACAAAATCATAACTGTTCATGAATCCTTTAAAACCTCAGTTCATATTTTAAGCAACTAGCCTGAAAATTGAGGAAAAATGGCTTCCTGAAGTTGAGACAGGATACAAGCACTATTTCACCTGGAGCAGGGCATGGAATGAAGACTGCTTGGCATTTAAGTTACAGTGAATTTATTTACATTTTAACTAATTGTTAAAGACTGAGTGTGGGCTAGTGTAAGAGTATAGAAGCCCTGAGGGTTTCAGACAAAAAGAAGTTCAAAACCACTTAGAGACTTTTCTCTATGCAAGTTCACTATGTGCTTATTAGAAAGGTTAGAAGACTGGAGACCAAAAGAAGCAGGTGGTGCAGGCATGGAGGAAGGCATGGTCATCATTCAGAAAAGGCAGAAAGCTCCATTTGAATGCCTTGAACCTACAGAACAAAAGCATTAACCTATTGCAGGAGAATCATCACTCTGACACTGGTAGTGAGTAGGTGAAGATCTATTGCAGCTTGGGGAAATGACAAGGAAAAGCAACAAGAAGCAAAGTAAAACTTCTAACATGAAGAAGGAATAGGAAATTGTCCTAGGACTAGCCATTAGAAATTGATTACATCAGGGGAAGGGACAAGAGTATAGAGAGTGCCCTACTTCTGAGACCAGGGGCACAGTGCCTGCCTAAGATTGAACTGGACGTGGACAGAAAAACAGATGTGCACACGTGCACAGCGATGCATACACACAGAAGATCCTAATAACACTTGAATTCCAAAATTACATGAAGCAAAAACTGACAGTACTAAAATAAGAATTACAAAAGTCTGCAATTATAGTTGGAGACGTCAGCATTCTTCTTTATTTCTATAGAATGTGTAGATAGAAGATCAGTGAGCATATAAAGACATTAACAACACTCAACAATCTTGACCTAATTGAAATATTTTGTAAAGTATTCCTGTCAACAATAACAGAACACTCATTCTTTCCAAGTGTACATGAAACATTCATCCAGATAGACCATATTTTAAGGCATGAAATAAACCTTAACAAATAAAAACTGAGATCATGCCATGTATAATGTTTTTTGACAGTAACAAAATTAAACTAAACCCAAATAATATAAATCTGGAAAGTCTCCAAATGTTTGGAAATAAAACAACAAATTTCTAAATAACCAATGGTTTTAAGCAGCAGTAACAAAGGAAATTAGAAAACATCTTGAACTTAATGAAAATGAAAAAAAAAGATACCATACCAAAATGTGTGGAATGTGTCTAAAATGAAGTTTAGATGGCAATTTATAGCATTTAAGGTTTATATTAGAAAAGAAAAAAGTCTTATCAATGGTCTAAGTCTCCACTTTATGGAGCTATAAAAATAAGAACAAATTAACTCAAAAACAAAGAAGGAAAGAAAGAATGAGGATAAGAGCAACAATCAATGAATTTGAATACAGAAAAACACTAAAAATTGATGAAACCACCTCTGGTTCTGTTAAAAGATAAAGGGATTAAACCCAGGGGAAAAAAGAGAAGGCTCAATAACAAATACTGAGAATGAAAGAGGGGATAGCAGTACAGACGTGATAGACCTTTGTTTTATGTTGTGTTTTTTTCTTTTTCCTTTATTTTCGATTTTACCAGGTTGCTATTCATTCCATGTTTGCTCCAAAAAGGAAAAAATTGAAATTTAGGAGATAATAACAGAATTTGAAAACTACTTGAGAGAAATGAGAATGCGGGAAAGTCAACTGGGTAGAACCTTAACCTGACATGCCAAATTCATAATAGAAACTGGTTCAATGACATTTTATTTTCTGGGGAATATGAGTCTGGGTGAGATGGAGAATTCTCTTGGGGCTCACTACATTTTAATTTTCTAAGGGACATCCAAATAGATATATCTATTAAGAAGATAAATATGTGGGTTTGTTGTTTAAAAAAATGGTGTGAAGTAGAGATTCAAGTTTGGGAGGGGTAAGCTTACAAGTGATATTAAAACCATGAGAGTAGTTTGGTGATGTGTGGATTGAGAAAGACGAGGCCTAGGATGATGACCCGCATCTTTGTAAAAGTTATTTCCAGTTCCTTGGTATTTCAAGACACCACAGGGAGCAGAGTCCCAAGTAGCAGGGAGAGAACTAGCATCAGCAGCTCTGGAGTTTGGTCTTCAAAGAAGAACCTAGAACAGCTCCCTTACTAAGTGGGGATGGAGCTGTGTATACAAATGTGAGCAAACATATGCAGGCACCTCATCCATCTAAAGCTGTTCAGAAGAGAACAAAGTCTGAACTAAACGTTAGTGGTTAGAAATGTTGAGGAAACGTCTAACAAGGACAGTCCTCATACTGGAGCTGCCAAACCACCAGACTGCTGTTAAACATGGACAGAATTATGTTAGGTTTTTTGGTTTGTTTTTTCCTTACGTATCATAAAACACTAAAAAGATATTAATAAGAACAATGATATTTCAAAGATACTACTATAATGTTATTAATAAGTATTCCAAGATAGATATTCTAGGGTTATGGTCATATGCATATTTATAGGGGATAAATCAATTTTCTGCAGTTATCTAGACTTGATATTTATTCTAATATAAGTTATCAAACTTTGTCAGTGTCCAAATTCTCGCCTCCTTCTTGAAAGCCAAAGCTGGCTTGATGAGGGAGAAATATTCTCTTCTGTTTACAGTCATAAAATGAAAATCTTTTTTTATCTTAATCACTTTGCCAGCAAGAGCTCTCCCTGTATGATTGTGTGGAACCATACCCCTTCAGTAACATCTATGATTTCCTTTTAGTTATTGAAAAATAGTGTTGGAATTTTGTATTTAGTTTGCTAAGAACACAGATTCCTTCATCGTACTTCAAGAAAAAGATTTTGTGGTAAAGCTTCATATGAATTGCAAATGCAAAGCTTTCAGGTACCCAAGAGAGCTTGAGGGAAGAGCTCCTTCCTCCATCCTTGGGATGAGCGATGAGCGGTGTGATTCTCTTACCACATCTTCTCTTCCCTTTACTCACATCTGCTCCGACTGCTGCTCTGCTGACTGACCTCTGCCATATGTCTCATGTCCAAGTGTGTCTAACATGTAACTTCCTCATGTCATAGTTCCCCAGTTCTATCTCTTGGCCTTTTTTGAGATTCTTTCCCCATTTCCATCTGGCTCTTAATTTTTAACTTCAAGTTCATGAGAATAAGAGTGATTAATCTAGCTCATCTTTTCTTGCCAGTTTGTTTCATGGGTTTCTGCTGGTCTATTTTTAAATTTAGTTTACGTTTAATTTAAATTTTTTTTTTTTTTTTAGAGACAGTTTTCATTCTGTTACCTAGGCTGGAATGTGGTGGTGTGATTATAGCTCATTGCAGCCTCCAATTCCTGAGCTCTAGTGAGCTTCTCTAACCTTCTGTAGTAGTTGGGATCACAGATGCATGCCATTGTGCCTGCTTAATTATTTTTTAAGTTTTAGAGATGGGTTCTGTGTTACCTCTGATGGTCTCAAGCTTTTAGCCTCAAGTGATCCTCCTGCCCTGGACTCCAGAGTAGCTGAGATTACAGTCGTGAACCTGCACCCAGTTCATCTGCTAGTCTACAAATTGCCTATTCTTGGGTCAAGTACCCAGTTTCATCCAATCATCCATACAGTACCTGCTCATTTATGTATTCCAAAACTTGGATCATTTTGGCAGAAATATTTACAGATGAGGAATTTTTCACTTTGAAAAGGAGATCCACATAAGGAGGTTTGAGCTTTCCATAAATGTTATATAGGCTTTAATCCAGATTCTGGTGCATTATTTTATAAAACAAACTACTGCCTTTTAGAAATTAATTTATGGTATTTAGAAATGCAAATTTTGGGGTGAAGTAAATTCTATAATACTTCCAAGCTTACTATCTTTCTAGTCTAGAAATAGAAAACATACATAATCCTCAGTTGAAATATAAACACTAAAGTTTCCACCTGTGGTCTAGGGTATTTAACTTCTAAACCTCAAATCTTAGTTCTGATTCCACTTCTAAATTCTACATAAAATTTCAAATACTTTTGAAAATACTCAGCTCAAGGCCTTGGCCTGTAGATAGCCCTCTATCTTTTGGAAGTGCCTTAAAGGCCATTTCATAAGGAGGAAAAACTGAAGCCATTGCTCTTTTGGGGATAGTACAAGTCACCCTGTATCTTTCTTTTATCAAGGAGTTTTCTAGGCTTTCTAGACTATAATGGAGTTGAAGGTTTTTCTCCTTTGAGGAGTTCCTTCAAAACAAGAAGTAATAGCCTCATCACTTTTGTCCATACATCAAGGCACTTGATTTTATTTTAAGCCTTAGATGTTATGGTTTACTTTAGCATTTTGTAGATTATAGTGAAAATCCCTACCAATTCCTGGGAATTCAACCATAATCTTCTAAACTTTGCCCTCACCTGTATACAACACAGTCCTTTTGGATTTCAAGAACTATCCATAATCAGGCTCAGATGTGACAGTCCCTTGTTTTGTAATCAGATGAATCTGGAAATAGAAAGTTGTGTGTATTAAAGTAAGGAAATGGGTGGAGAGAGGTGGAAAGAAAGGAAAAAAGAACAAATATGAGGGGAATCAGACACTTTGTTTGATGCTAGTGTTTGGGTTTCTAAGGAAAATGGAAGGATGTTTGGCAAGGAGAGAAGTCAGTCAGGATTTTTAGAAGGTGATTGTTTTCTTCAGAATTCAAAAATGTTTTGTTTTCTTTCTTTCTTTTTAATTTTCAAGATGATTATAGAGCTTGGGACATTCAGAAAAGGGAGCTTTATAAACCAGAACAAACTTACCATCCCCCTACTGTGAAATTTGGAAATTCAACTACATTTCAGGATGACTATGTTCCTCGAGAGATAAAGCTTAGGCAAAGCTTTAAACCCTTCTCTGTGGTCAAACGGTCTACAATCCCTTTTAATGGTGATACAAGCCATCGCCTGGATTACGTACCTCATCAGCTAGAACTTAAGTTTGAAAGGCCAAAAGAAGTTTACAAACCAACCGACAAACCCTTTGAAGATCTCACAACTCATCGGAATGATTTTCAGGGACTTGTTGGTGAAACTGCAAAAATTTGCAGACCTGCATACACCAGAGTGACCCAAAATGCTCAATTTCAAGGAAGCACTGAATTCCAGGAAAGTTTTCAACCATGGGAAATCCCAGCACCTGAAGTCAGGAGAGTACCAGAGTATGTGCCCCCTGCAGGGAGCATGGAGTTAACCAGCACAAGCCGACTGGACTACGTTCCACATCAGGCCAGTCGTGTTGTTCCTATCCGGCCTGCTTCTCATAGAAGAAATAACAATTTTCCTTTCCAAGGTAAAAGCACCACAAAGGACGATTTTCCAGCATGGGAAAGCTGCCGTCAAGGACTTATTAAACAGCAGCAGCAAATTCCCAACCCATCTGGAAAATTTGATGGTTTGAGCACTTTCAGATCTCACTATGTGCCACATGAATTGATTCCAACAGAGAGTTGCAAACCTTTAAATGTTACTTTTAAGAGTTCTGTTCCATTTGATGATGTAACCATGTACTCTATAGAGTACACACCAAAGAAACAGGAAATCTGCCCGGCTAGTTATCCCTCTCCTCCTGGTTATATATTTGAAAATACAAATTCCAAAGGTCATAAATTCTTTCGTAAGATCACCCCTGCATTGAAGGCCTTCTAATCATCAAATTGTGCTTACAAGGAAGCTAACTAGCAAATTGTTTGTTTTTCGAGGGAAAACTCAATTATTATAGTGAAAAAAAATTTTGAGAGATAATTACTTCTTAAGTTTTTAAATAAGAAAATTGGAAAATGTATTATAGGAGATCAGAATCTTAAAATCCATTTGTATTCACATTTTTAATCATGATTGCTCTTGAAATTCCAGAATAATGCAAATTCTCCTCTGAAGAATTTTAATACCAAACATCTTATTTTGTAGCTTGTTCCCAATCTATTATCATTTATACTTAAATTGATAATGATGGCAGTTGTATGGCTGTTCACATTGCAGTTGTCATTCAGCAAGCACATCAGGACTACATAGAGCACCATGGAAAATGATAGGAATTTCTCTTCCAGGACAGTAGACTTCAGGGTATCTACACAGTGTACACCAACAAGTTTGTGGTGTGGGGATCAGAGGACTCAAGTTCTAGTTCTAATGATGTCTTTTTCTATTTGTGTCACCATAGGCAAGTGACTCATGTCTCTGATCCTCAGTGTCTTCATTTGTAAAAGGAATAAATATTTTTTCTCAAAAAAGTTTGTTTTGAGCATAAGATTGTATGATACATTTTAATCCATAAAAGTACACATGTAATGAATTGTGTTAATAAATCATTCAATCTCCTTTTTATACTTGTTTTTTCTGTTTCAAATTAAGATAATTACCTATTCAATCCTCATTTTCTGGTAAGTGGCAAGGATGGTAAAATAACCTAATTTGCTTTGTGCTTACTAGTACTCTGTGCTTCTGAGAAGAGCCTTGTCCTCTAAAGCTTCATGAACACCCAAGAAGTAATAGAGAATGGAGAGCTTGGATTGGGGTAAATACCTTGCTTTGAATGACAGTATTTGCATAAAGGAAAAAGTATTTGCTAGGGTAGTTTCGGGAAGACTGACAGCTCTGAAGAAATCCTCAGGGTAAACTTAGGTAATTTATGCCCCTAATTGCCACACCCATAATTATTGTTCAGAAGTGGCACCAGGGCCAGTATGGGTCATAATCACCTAGTTTACTTCTTCCAATCTGAAGATAAGTGCTAAAAAGGAAGGAAAGGAATGATGCCAGTGTGTGGTGTAGAAGCACCATATTGCATTTATAAGTGCTGAACATTTCCCAGAATTAAACTCTTATTGGGTAATGTCGTGTCAATGTAAACTCATCTCTTATATAACAAATGTACCACTGTAGGGGGATGTTGATAGTTGTGGAGACTACATGTATGGGGGTAGAGGGCATATGGAAGCTCTCAGAACTTTCCATTAAGTTTTGTTGTGAACCTAAAACTGTTCTAAAAATGTCTATTTTGAAAATAATTTTTAAAAACGCTTCAAAGCAGCAGCTGGGGAGTGGTCAGATTGGGAACCCCACACCCCAGCTTCTTAATACATCAAGTTTACAGGTTTTCTTTTATACAAAATTACAATCTAAGGCCCTCTTTGAGAATTGCTGTGTGAGAAGAGAAGTTTCATAATACTCCCAAAGAGGAGGGGAGACCTCTGAACAACTCAGCAGAGAAGGGTAAGTGAACCTTGTAATCATGAGTGAGCAAACTTCAAAAAGGCTGTCTAAAATGCATGCTGATCACATACTTCTGAAAAGAGTCACAGTGTCCAATAAAACATCTTTTATTTTGTTACGGCTTTTGCTTTTTTTCTGTCTACTCAATGCTCTGGAAGTGAAGATTTTTCACTCTATGCCACAAACACAGGACATTCATCAATGTCATCCCTCCACAGACTATCCTTAAATAGCACGCAACTTGAGAGCTGTTGTTTAGAGTGGCTAGTGGTATTTCACCCATTACGATTCCTTAATTGTAGCCATTGTGGAACTATAATGGCTAGCAAGGAAAAGTGGCTCAAAGATACAGACAGCAAGTAATAGGAAAATTAAGACAAAATAAACCATGAAAACATGGGTAAAAGTTCCAAACAGGCACTTCACCAAAAAAGATACAGATGGTGTATGAATTGGCTAAGTACCACAAAGTGAATGGCTTTACAATAGAAATTTTCTTCTGTATATTCTGGAGGCTACAGGTCTCCAGACTAAGGTGTTGGCATGGCTGGCTCATTCTGAGGCTGTAATGGAAAATACGCCGCATTCCTTTGTCTTAGCTGCTGGTGGTTTGCTGGCAGTTTGCATGGTTTCTGAGGAAATGTTGAATGTAATTATCTTCCCTCCTCTATAGGTAAGCTACTGTTTTCCTCTGGCTTTCTTCCAAGTTCCTTGGTTTGTAGAGCTCTGCCTTCATCTTCACACTGCATTCTCCCTGTGTACACACGTCTCCCTTAAGTGTTACCCTCTTTATAAGAATATGAATCCTAGCATATTAGGGCTCATCCTAATGAGCGCATCTTAACTTGATCATTTGCAAAGACCCCATTTCACAATAAGGTCACATTCACAGGTTTTGCGGTTTGGAACTACATTTTCTTAGGGAATAAAATCTAAACCATAAAAGATGGCAAATAAGACAATAATGGCTGAGACTTTATCCCTATTGTGAGACAGTAGGTCACAGCCTCAGGAAGTTCAAAGAACCTCATGCAGGATAAAAACCCGAAGAAAGTACATCCATTTGCATCATTTCCAAACTATACAAAAATCAAAGATAAAGAAAAGATCCTGAAGGAAGCCAGAGGAAAAACAGTAGCTTACCTATAGAGCAAGGAAGATAATTATATTCAACATTTCCACAGAAACCATGTGAGCAGTAAGAGAGTGAAGTAAAATACCTAAAAGTGTTGAGAAAAAAAATTAACCTAGAACTCTGTATCCTGAACAATTACCTTTCAAACAGGAAGAAGATATAGACTTTAAAGACAAAAATTGAGGGAATTGGCTGGGCATAGTGGCTCACACCTCTAATCCTAGCACTCTGGAAGGCCAAGGCAGGTGGATTGCTTGAGCTCACTAGTTCAAGACCAGTCTGAGCAAGAGCAAGACCCTGTCTCTACAAAAAAATAGAAAAACTGAGACAAGAGGATCACTTGAGCCCAAGAGTTGGAGGTTGCTATGAGCTATGACACCACAGCCCTCTACCCAGGGCGATAGCTTTAGACTTTGCCTCAATTTTAATATTTCTTGCAAGGCAGGCAGTTGCCAGTAAGCCTGCCTTGCAAGAAATATTAAAATTAGTGTCATGCCTTAAGGATAAGTCTTATCCATCATGAATTAACTTTGGTGAGTGGTGACAGGTGAGGGTCCAGTTTCAGTCTTCTACATGTGGCTATCCAGTTCTCCTAGCACCATTTATTGAATAGGAATTCTTTTCCTCAGTGCATGTTTTTATCTGCTTTATCAAAGATCAGGAATATGAGGATGATTTCATCTCTGAGTTCTCTGATCTGACTCATAGGTTTATGTCTCTGATTTTTGTGCCAGTACCATGCTTTTTTAGTTACTACAGCCTTGTAGTAAGTCTGATAAGGTGATGCCGCCTGATTTATTATGTAAGGTTGCATTGGCTATTCCAGGTTTTTTCCGGTCCCAGATGATGGGTAGACCTATATTTTTCTAGATCTCAATGCTCTTGAGAAAATGAAAAATGATTTTTTCATTGTGGATGCTTTTTTAATGTGGTTTGTGTTGAATCTATAAATCATTTTGGGTAGTATAGCCATGTTAGCAATGCTGATTCTGCTGATATATAAGCATGTTATGTGCTTCCATCTGCTCACATCTTTCACCTCCTTTGTTAAATATATTCCTAGGCATTTTATTTTCTTTGTTGCTACTGTGAAAGGTATTGTGTCTTTGCTTTGATTCTCAGCTTGACTGTTAGTGTACACGAAGGTCACTACAAAAGTTTTGAGACAGACTGTGTTGTGGTCCATTATTTCACTTTCAAGAAATACAGTTAACAGCAGGATCCTTTCTGATTCACATACACAAGTTTCAACTTGCTGGGCTTATCAGTGTTGCTGGGAGGGTCTCAATTGTTCCCATCTGTTTGGCGCTCTGCAGCAGCTATGGAGCTAGAAAGAGAGCACTTTCGTGTGACGATTTTCTGTGATTCTGTGATTTTAAACAAATCCTTGAGCATTTACAGTGGATTTTGGGCCATATTCCTTCCCACGCAACAATTTTTTGGTGGTTTCAAGAATTTAGAGGATTCTGAACTTCACTGAAAGACAAGGAGAGGAGTGGGTATCCTGGCAACGACAGTGACTGAGGAAAACATTCCCACTGTGGACTGCGGAAGAAAGTGGTTTGTACAAAAAATGCAGTGACATTTAAGGATACTGAATGGCACTACAAATTGGATCACTGGCAGTGTCCTAAATCTTCCATGATTATCTTCAAGTCAGGAAAGTTTCATCCTGATGAGTGCCTCACACTTTGACAGATGGGCAAAAGCACATCCATGTTGAACAGTGTGAGGAAACACTGGTCAGATTGGACAAAGGTGAGTCTAGACACATTGCTGACACGGTTACTGCTGGTGAAACCTGGATTTACCAGTTTGATCCAGAAGATAAGCGTCAGTTGACAGTGTGGATTTTATCCCTTATAAACCCACTGACAAAAGTGAAGCAGCCTGAAATGCTGGAAGGAAAATGACAAATTTCTTCTCCAAATCAATCATGTTGCAACTGTTCCACTGGAGGAACCGAGGACTGTTACTGCTCAGTGGTACACACCAGTGTGCCTACCAAAAGTTTTGGGGAAGCTTCAAGAATGGTGGCCAAGGACAAGACTATAGGCAACCATCTTGCACCATGTGTCTGCCTATACAGCCAAGAGCACCATTCTGTTCCTGGAGTCCACAGAGGTTAAACTTATGACTCATCCACCATACAACCCTACAGTCCTGACCTGTCCCCATGTGATTATTTCCTCTTCCCTATAGTAAAAAATTGCATGTGTGGAAGAAGGTTCTCCAGCCCTGAAGAAGCTGTTCATGCCCATGAAAGTGAGCTTACAGCACTTAATAAAATGAGTGGAAAGAGTATTTTCGAAAATGGTTTACAAGAATGCAAAAGTGCATAGAATGTCACAGTGATTATTTTGAGAAAATATAGTCATCAAAATGATTTTACATTTCTTAATTATTGAGTACTTCAAAGCTTCCATAGTGTCCCTCATATGAAAGAAAAAACCCTTATAGATATCAGCCTAGGGAAATAATTTACAAAGAAGACCCCCAAAGCAATCACAGGACCAACAAAAACAAATAAATGGTGCCTGATCAAACTAAAAAGTTTTTGCACAGCTGAGGACATAATAAACAAACAACCTGCAGTATAGGAGAAAATATTTATATGCTACACATCTGATAAAGGGCTAATAACAAGAATCTACAATGAACTCAAGGAAATCAGCAAGAAAAAAAAAGGAAAAAAACAACTGCATTAAAAAGTGGGCAAGAGACACGAACAGAAACTTTTCCAAATGAAGATAGCCAAATGGCCAACAAACACATGAAAAAATGCTCAACATTTCTAATAATCAGGGAAATACAACTTGAAACCACAAGGAGATGTCACCTAACTCCAATGAGGATGGCTGTCATCAAAAAGTCCCAAAATAAGTGATGGTGTGGATGCAGAGAGAAAGGAATACTTGTACACTACTGGTGGGACTACAAACTAACACAACCTCTACGGAAAGTTGTATGGAGAAACCTCAAAGAAGTAAAAGTAGACCTACCATTTGATCCAGCAGTCCCATTACTAAAAACATTTTATAAAAAAGACACTTTCACTTGAATCTTTATAGCAGCACAACTCACAAAGATGTGGAAACAATCCAACTGCCCATGAATACATGAGTGGATTAACAAAATGTGGTATATCTATACCATGGAGTACTACTCACACATTAAAATAATGGTGATCTAGTATCTTTTGTAACAACCTGGATGTTTCTGGAGACTATTCTTCTAAGTATTGCAAGAATGGATAAATAAACTCTACATTACTCAATACTAAATTGGAACTATTCGGTCAATACTTATGTGCACATATGGAAGTAAAACTCAATGGAAATCAAGTAGGTGGGAGGGTGAAGAAAGGGTTGTATAATTCACATCTAAGTGGTAAAATGCACACTTTTGGGTAAAGGACATATTTATAACTTTGAGTTAAAATGTACAAAGTAAATTATGTAACCAAAATATGTATACTGTAATATGCCGAAATTTTTTAAAAAAGTGTATTAGGAAGGCAAAGAATATAGATTAGTAACTCAAATCTGTATCAAGAAAGGAAAGGCAAAATAAGTAAAAGTAAAATAAAAGCTTTTATTTGTCTTATTCTTAATTGAGCTAACATAACCATTTGTTCAAAATAATAATGTGTTTGATTATGCATATACATTATATATATGCTTATATGTGCTTATATACAAATGAAATTAATGACAGCAGTGACACAAAGGATGGGAGGAAAGGATTAGGACTATGCTATTAGTGTAAGGTTATACTTATACTGTTAACACTACTTGTGAAACAGTATAGTGTCATTTCAAAGTGGACTCACATAAATGTATATTACAAACTCTAGGAAACTAGCACAACAAGGAGTATTACTGGTATGCTAAGAAAGAAAAGGAGACAAAAATCATAAAATACTCAATTAAAACTACCAAAGAGAAGATCAGGCACTTTCACAGTGCCAGGTGTGGTGGTATGTGCTTGTAGTCCCAGCTACTACTCAGGAGGCTGAGGCAAGAAGATTACTTGAGGGTGAGAGTTTGAGGCTGCTGTGTGCTATACTCATGCCTGTGAACAGCCACTGCATTCCTTGGCCATATGATTAGACTGCCCCCACAAAAAAAGAAAAAGAAAGACAAAAAACCCAACAAAAGATGGGAAAAGAATAGAAGTCAAAAATAGAAACAACAAGTACAACAAAGAGAAAACTAATAAATCATGGGAAATATTAATCATATCATATTAATAATATGATAATATTATCATATCAATGATATGATATGATCAATAATATGATCATAATCAATAATATGATTCATAATCAATAATATGATTCATAATCAATTTGAATATCAATGGTCAATCCCCAATGACATTCAACTTGAATGTCAAAAGAAATTTTCAGAGTAGATGAAAAATGTTATCCAAGTACATGTAGTCTATGAGAAACCCATTTTTTTCCCCGCCACAATGCCTGGCTATATTTATTTCTTTATTTCTTTATTTTTATACATTAATGCATTGATAGGGTACAATGTGCTGATTTCATATACAATTTGGAATGCTTACATCACACTACTTAATATATCCCTCACCTCATTTACTTAATTAAGACATTTATACTCTATACTTAATAGACCTGACATGTACCCTTGTAATATGCACCATAGGTGTGGTCCCACCAGTCACCCTCCCTTCCCATCCCCCCTTCATCCTGAACCATAGTTGTGATCCATCTTCATATGAAAGTTTGAGTGATTATAAATTGGTTTCATGATTGTTTTGAGTGATTAAAATTGGTCCATTTTAAATATAAAGACACATATATAAAGACATAGAGGTTAAAAGTGAATGGTTGGAGAAAAATATGCCATGCTAATACTAATCAAAAGAAAACAGGAATTGCTATTTAATTTCAGACACAGCAAACTTCAAAGCAAGGAAAGTCAACAGGGATCAAGAGGCGTATTGCAGAAGACATAATGATAATGTGTATGAGCCTCACAATAGAGCATCAAACTATATGAGGTAACTGATGAAAAACAGAAGAATTCGTTACTGGAGTTGGAGACTTCAACACCTCTATCAGAAATGGACAGATCCAGTATGCAAAAAATCAGTAAGGACATAATTGTACTCATCAACACCATCAATCAACTGGAAATAATCAACTGTACAGACAACTTCATCCAATAATAGGAAATCACACATTTTTCTCAAGCTCACATGGAACATTCACCAAGACAAGCCACATTCTGGGCCATAAGACACACCTTACAGAATTTGAAAGAATAGAAATCATACAATGTCTGCTGTCAGACCACAATGGAATTCAAGTAGAAATCAATAACAGAAAGATAACTGGAAAATCCCGAAATATGTGGACATGTTAATCAACACATTTTTAAATACTACAGGAATCAAAAAAAATCTTGAGAGAAATTCAAAATTATTTTGCACTAAATGAAAATGAAAACACAATTAAAAAATTTGTAGGATGCGGGTTTGGTGCCTGTAGCTCAGCTGTTGGGGCACAAGCCACATGCACCAGAGCTGGTGGTTTGAACCCAGCCCAGGCCTTGCCAGACAACAATGACAACTATAACCAAAGAAAAGAAAAAAATAGCCTGGCATTGTGGCGGGTGCCTGTAGTCCCAGCTATTTGGGAGGCTGAGGCAAGAGAATTGCTTAAGCCCAAGAGTTAGAGGTTGCTGTGAGCTGTGACACCACAGCACTCTACCTAGGGTGACATAGTGAGACTCTGTCTCAAAAAAAAAAGAGAGAAATTTGTAGAATGCAGCAAAAACAGTGCTAGGAGAAATTTATAGCATTGAATACATATATTAAAAAAGAAAAAAAAATCTTAGATCAATATTCTAAGTTTACTCCTGAGGGAAGTAGAAAAAGAAGGACAAATTAAATCCAAAGTAAGGCAAAGAAAATAAATAATTAAAATTAGGGCAGGAATCATTGCTTTTAGTTAAAAGCAAGGAATCAATAGACAAAAGCAATGAAATCTGAAATCAACAATATTTTCTTAAAAAGATCAACAAACTTGGTAAGCCTTTACCAAGGCTAAGAATAATGAGAAAGGACATGAGTTACTAATATAATAAAAAGGGACATCACAACAAATCCTATGTACATTAAATGCATAATAAAGCAACGCTAAGAACATGCCTACACATTTAATAACCTAGATGAAACAGATCAATTCCTTGATACAATCTGCCAAAACTCACGCAAAATGAAATAGACAATCTGAATAGACCTATATCTAATAAAGAAATTGAGGCTGGGCATGGTGGTGCAAGCCTATAATCTTAGCACCCTGGAAAGCTGAGGTGGGAGGATCACTTGAGTTCCGGAGTTGGAAATCAGCCTGAACAAGAATGAAACCTAGTCTCTACTAAAAAGGATAATAATAATAAAATTAGCTGGGTGTGGTGGTGCATACATGTAGTCCCAGCTACTAAACAGGCTGAGGCAGAAGGATCACTTGAGCCCAGGAGTTGGAGGTTGCAGTAAGCTATGATGATGTCACTGCACTCTAGCCAGGGTGACAGACTATTCTCCACAGTCTCTCTCAGGTGATAGAATCAGAGGTGATATTTCCTAACTCATTTTATGAGGCCAGCAATACCCTGATACAAAAACCAGGAAAAAAAAACAACAGACTAATATCTCTCATGAACATAAAAGCAGAAATCCTTAGCAAAATATTAGGAAAATGAATCCAACAATTTATCAAAAAAATTACATGCCACAACTACATGGGATTTATCCCCACTATATAAGGTTGGTTCAACACTCAAAAATCAATTAATGTAATCCATTACATCAATAGGTTAAAAAAAATCACATGATCATATTGATAGATGCAGAAAAAGCATTTTACAAAATCTAACTTTGATTCATGATAAAAGCTCTCAGTAAGTTAGAAATAGAGGACCTTCCTCAATTTGATAAAGAATATCTATTAAAAAAAACTATAGTTAACACCACATTTAATGGTGAAAAACTCAAAGCTTTCCCACTAAAATCAGAAAAAAAGCAGGATGTTCTTTCTCATCACTCATTTTCAAAATTATACTGGAAGTCCTAGCTAATACAATAAGACAAGAAAGAGGGGAAAGGCATCCAGTAATAAAACTATCTTTGTTTGCCCATGACATGATTGTCTATGTAAAAAATCCAGAAGCACCAACAAACTTCTGGAAATAATAACAATTATAGCAAGGTTGCATGCAAGATTCAGATATAAAGGTCAACAACTTTCCTGTATACCAGCAATGAACAAATGGAATGTCACTTACATTAGCATCTCCCCAAATGAAATACTTATATAACAATTGAACAAAATACGTATAAAATCTACAAGAGGAGAGTTACAAAACTCTGTTGAAGGAAATCAGTGAAGAACTAAATAAATGGAGAGAAAGTTCGTGTTGGTGAATAGGAAGATTCAATATTGTCAAGATGTTAGTTCCTTCCAACTACATAGATTTAATGCAATCCTAATCAAAATCTTAGCAAGTTATTTTGTGGGTATTGACAAGCTGATTTTAAAGTTTATATGGAGAGGCAAAAGATCCAGAATAGCCAGCACAAAATCGACGGACAAGAACCAGGTTGGAGGATTGACACTACCCTTGGACTTACTAAAACTATAGTATTCAAAACAGTGTGGTATTGGCAAAAGAACTGGCAATAGACCCAAGAAATACAATAAAGACTCAGAAATAAATACACATGAATATAATCAACTGAACTTTGCAAAGGGAGGAAAAGCAGCACAATGGAGCACAGATAGCCTTTTCAATAAACAGCGCTGAAACAACCGGACATCCACATGCAAGAAAAAGATCAATTAAGACATAGACTTTCCACCCTTCACAACAATTAATTCAAATTGGATCAAAGACTTAATTGTAAAACAAAATTATGAAACTCCTAGAAGATGACGTAGGAAAAAATCTAGGTGACCATAGGTATGGCGATGATTTTTATCTTTTATTTATTCATTTCCCCCGAATCAACAGAGGTCTTTTACTCCATCATTAAAATATTATAAATAGGTTTAAGCAATAATCTGACATCCTGTTTCTGTAGGTGGACAACTCTTAAGTCTTATTCATCAGCCTCCTGAACTTTTCCTTTTTCAGAAACACAGACACCATCAAAAATTTTTCTGATATCCTCATTTTTAACTGTTGTTCTTGCTGAATCCAAGCAGCTGAGTTTGAAATAATCTCAATGATGTTTCCTTCAAAGATTAAATATCTGAGCTTGAGATACTAAACAAGTAACACTTAGCTTCATCCAAACCTAGTGGATGTATTTTTTCACCCAAGAAATTTCAGATTTCAGCAAGAGACCCCTTGTCTTAGATAATGACATTGATGGGGAAATGAGCACACATAGACCTCATCTTGCAGCAAAGGACATATCTGATAAAGAACTGTTATACCTTTACCACAAAGAATTCTTAAAACTCAATAATAAGAAAAACTACCACAAAGAATTCTTAAAACTCAATAGTAAGAAGAAAAACTAAAGAATGGGCCAAAGACTTTAATAGACACCTCACCAAAGACATATAACTGACAAGTAAGCATATGAAGAGATGTTCCACATTATATGTCATCAGGGAAATGCAAATTAAAACAACAAGATATCATCACACAACTATTAGAATGGCCAAAATCCAGAATACTGATATGCTAAATATTGGCAAGAATGTGAAGAAACAGGGACTCTCCTTCATTGCTGATGGATGCAAATGCAAATGCCAATGCCAATGATACAACCACTTTGGAAGACAGTTTGGCAGTTTCTTACAAAACATCCTCTTACCATACGATCCAGCAGTTATGCTCCAACATTTACCCAAAAGAACCCGAAACTTACATCCACAAAATCCCCTGCACATGGAATTTTATAGCAGCTTGATTCATGATTGCAAAAATTTGGAAGCAACAAAAAAGGATCTTCAGTAGGTAAATGGATAAACTTCGGTACATCCTGACAAGCGAATAGTATTCATTGATAAATAGCAATGAGCTATAAAAATATGAAAAGACACGGAGGAACCTTAAATACTTATTACCAAGTCAAAGAAGCCAATCTGAAAAGACTATATGCTATATGAGTCCAGCTAGATGACATTTTTAAAATTGGAGGCATTAAAAAGATTAGTAGTTACTAGAGGGTTGGTGGGGGTAAAGCGCAGGATGAAAAGTCAGAGCAAGCAGGATTTTTAGGGCGATGAAAATACTCTATGTGACACTATAATGATGGACACATGTCATTATACATTTGTTCAAACCCATATGTATGACACCCAGAGTGAACCCTTATAAAACTCTGGACTTCGGGTGATTATGATGCATCAGTGTAGGTGCACTGATTATAAAAAATGTCCCACTCTGGTAGGAGGCACTGATAATGTGGGAGGCTGTGCCTGTGTTGGGACAGGAGGTATTCTGATCAATTTTGTTGTGAAACAAAAACTGCCTTACAAAAACACTCTTTTTGAAACAGCTGTTTGTACCTCTTGCTCTCCCAACTACCATCTGCTTCTATACCTGTTTCAGGCTGTTTGTTTGGGACTTATTTCCTCTTCTGCTCTGACATGTTAAGAAATATGATCCACAAGATGTAAATGAGTGGGCTGTGGAATTAGAGTGAATCCCTGTGCAATCTGCTCTGAATCTTGTAAGTCACACTCCAAAGGACAGTCCGAGGCGGCATTGAACCCCATCGGGATCGCTCCTAAACTAACAAGCGGGCAGCCAAGGTGACAATACCCAAGGATACCAAAAATATAACACAAATAAGTGCCTACATTTATAAGGATGCCACTGAATAATAAAAGTAAATTTATTTCTGAATTACTTAAGGATCATGAAAGAGAAACATTTACTCTCATGTTATAAAAACAGTAGTAAAATACAGTACACCAGAATGCCATTTGAATGACAAAGACAAAAGTATAATAGCCAATGAAAAATAGTAACCTTTAACTTTAAATACAAAGGTGAAGCAATTTAATAAATTTTGTTAATAAGAAAAATATATGTCCCATGTCTTTATTACATACTGTACAAAATAAAATATTGCACCTTTAATTCATATAATAAATATATACAAAGAGTAATTTACAAATGATCTTTCTTTTAATTTAATAACCAACAATCAAATGTGATTGACCATTAACATCTCATGGGCTGGTGTGTCCTCTTCACTTTCTTCTATCCATCCCCAGCCACCAAACCCCCCACCTACAGTAGTGCTCAACCCAGTGTCAGTGAGGCTGAAGTTAGAACAGGACAGACTTGGTGCCCAGAACGTTGTAGAGGAACTCAGCAGGCTTGTCCACAGACGAAGCCAAAGGCACAACGCACAGTTTACTTGTACTGACCAGGGACCAGGTCCAGCACAACCTGCTGTAGGTAACTCTATGGCCGACTAGGCTGTAGGCCGCATATATGCAGGCAGCCGGGACACAGAATAAAGAAGTATGACCACTTATTTTGGGTGTGTGTCATCTATTGTCATCACTAGGATATAAGAGAAAGAGTCCCATAACCAAATCAGCTCTACAACTGACAAATTTAATGCCAGCCTGAACCTACTTCAGCAAAAACATTTACTCCGAACTTAACTTTCACCCTGATGCTGTCACTAACACCAGCACTGGCCCTAATCTAAAGCCAATTCAATCCTGACCTCAACTGGCCCTGTCCCTAACCCCTAAAGCCAACTCTAGCTTAACCCTAACTTAACTCCTTTTCTCACCTAACCCAGTCCTAACTCTAATCCGAAAACTAAAACTAACCTTTGCCCTTTTCTCTAAATCCTAAATCCTAAACCAAATCCTAACTCTAACCTGAATGGTGTAACTTCTAGCCTAACCTAATTCACTTTGGATTTGCTGAAAAATTGCTCAAATTAAATTTATTTACTATAAACAATTCTTTTTAACTATCCATTTCTTATTTAGATTACTTTCTTATAAATTTTCCAAAATAAAAATCCTCAGGATACTATTTTATGCATAAATTACATCTAACAAGGCTTTGGTATTTCTGCTTGTGTGCCACAGAATAGTGCTTTAAAACAGATTCATTCACAGTTCTTAAAAAGAAAGCTTTGAATATATGTGTACTTTGAAATCAGTAGAAAAGGGTAACTTTCCCTCTTCTTTGACTTCCAAGATATGTCACTTGGTCACAGATTTCTGGAGTTGTGAAATTGGCAACGAAATCTACTGTATGTTTTCTTCCATGGGAGCTCTAAGGCCAAGGACAAGATGCCATCCCCCGTGAACCTGTGGTCAGTCAGTGCCGTAAGACTGTCAGGAGAGACTGTCTCTTTTTCACAGACTAAACTTAAGGATCTATGAAAATGTCACTAGCACCAATATCTCAACTGGCCAGAGCTTCTAAAATGTAAATACCTTAACACCTATAGAAGCCCTATAACTTGAAAAGTCATCAGTTGCTGTGTTTCCCAGGTCTTCAGGCTGTACCACTCTGAGCTAGTCCACAAACCACAGGAAAGAGGCAGCATGATGGTGCCCTGTGACCTTGGAGACTTCTTGATTAGACAGACTTGATGAGGCCCCACGTGCTATGGCAGGTACGTTAGGGTATTTTTGTTAATCCTGGAATGCAGAAATTTTAAAAATTGGAATTAAAAAATTCATTTTACAAAATTTTAACAAAGGGGTGTTTTTGTGTCAACCCCTCTTTGATCATAGATTTAGAGTCTTTTAAGAAATACATATATATTCTGAACCAGCGGAGAAGAGCTTTGATATTTTCCTTTTATCTTCACAGCAGCATCATGACCCCTCCAGAGGTTTATCCTTCTCGACACGACTGACAGCACCTTTGTCTGTAGAGGGGCAGCGAGCACAAATTAAGGCGCTTCACAGACACGCAGTAGTGTGTTGTATCTGTGCAATCTCCTGCCAAAAAGAAAAAAAATCCATGGCTCAGAGCTCATTAGAGTTCCTCTATACTAAAAAGTCACTGAGTTTATGGAAACACATACATTGAGATCACAGAATGAAGTAAAGAAATGTGCCTTAGATTGAGGCCATTGCTTTGCCTTAGAGTCAGAGGTGCACTGGACCCTTCCCAGCTCAGCCAAGGGGCCTGTCGCTGCTCTCTGAGGACTTCCCTGCCCTTTGGCCTATCTCCCCCTCTCAGTGCTCAGAGCAGCAATGCTTAGCTTTTGCAGTGTCAGGTACCCTTTGGAAGACTTATGAAAGTGATGGACCTGCTCCCTGAGATTTATCTCTACATAACTTTCAGGACACTTTCATACCTGCACAAGCCCCTTCACGGACTCTGTCTTAGCAGATGAGACTACCAGACGAAGAGAAGTGTGTGAAGAGAAAGGGAAGGCAACCCATGACGCCAGCACCCTGCTAATTTAACTATTTCTTCTCTAGAGAACACAGTTGTACCCACACAAAGGAGCTCATCCTCTAATGTCCCAAGCTACCGCATCCATTCCAAATGGCCCTTCAGATGGGACCCTGATGAGGCAGGCACCCTTAGTGTCTGATGTGGCAGTGATGCCACCATGTCCAGCACCATCAAGGCCTCTAGAGCAGTGGTGATACCTGAGAGGGGTACATACTATCACAGGAAGGCCCCAGACAGTGCCGCCAGGAAACCGGTTTCTTTTTCTGCACACAGTGTCTCTCAGCCACAGGCATGCAGCTCCTTGTGTGCAGACAATCGACTTTCCGAGACTGGAAGCCCCTGCCACAGGCTGCTGTACAGGGCCTCCAGGGGCCTGCACGCCAACAGATATCACAGGCCTCTGACGTGCAGTTCCTCCGTAAGGTGGGTCTGAAAGGAAATAAAATGGATCATAAGAGAGACAGGGTGTCACTTCTTGCAAGGACCATGGCTTTTACCTATAGCACATTCCATGTACTAAAGGTTTGACAATTAGGACCCTAATCATCACTGATTTGCACAGTTCATGTTTGGCTAAGCAAAGTAGTGGTCTAATCATGATAGAACTAATTGAATTACTTCATAATACAGGCAACTTTCAAGCCATTGAGAATAACCCTATAGTCCATGAAAGTTAGCCCCAGATGTATTAGGAGGGTTCTGGAAACTGTCACCGATGCATGATTGGCAAAGAAGGGAGAAGACCTATTTTAGAAAAATTCAATCCAATAAATATTTAATTAAGAATTTTCATGTGTCAGGCACATGAATGTGAGAAAGTAGAAATGGATGTAATATACCCCTAGTGCCAAAAAAAACTTCAAAAATATATGGTAAGAATCAACCAGTGACCATTAACAGTATGAGGCAGGCTGAAGTCACTGCCACTGAGAGAAGAGCCAGTAGTGAGAGCTCACACTCAAAGTGCACATGAGGAAAATCAAGGGGAAGGTGGAGGTTGAATTATGAAAATGTATCCTGGCCACTGGGAAAGGCTTTGGTGTATTGTAAGGCATCATGGTCTCAGACTCTTCCATCTAAAACCAAGATATCCCCTTTTTCTATGTCATACCGTCTAGAAGGACAGTGAGGACATTCCTCACTGCCTGGGGCTGATGGTCCCTGCTTAGATGTGCTCTGATGAGGAAGGTGTGGCGAGCCAACCAGTGTCTCCACGTATTCCCAAAGTCAAGTCAAAGCACACACAGCAAAAGATATGTTCTGATCAATTTAGGCGAGGAAGGGAATTATTATTTTTTTTTCCAGTTTTTTTTTATTGTTAAATACATGTATTTTATTATTCTTCATTATATTATTTCTCCCCCCCCACCCCTCAGTGGTAAGACAGAATTGATTTACAGAAAAGAATACAGAAAACACTAAAGCTCCTGGTAGAGGGAGAGAATTCAAGTGGGGAGAGAGAAGCTCTCTCCGTTCCTCTCCCGGTCTTTCCCCATCTCCTCCT
>CAUYRH010080930.1:0-19650 GCA_963574655.1 Perodicticus potto
CCAAACAACAATGATGGCTGCAACCAAAAAATGGCTGGGCATTGTGGCGGGCGCCTATAGTCCCAGCTACTTGGGAGGCGGAGGCAAGAGACTCGCTTGAGCCCAGGAGTTGGAGGTTACTGTGAGCTGTGATGCCACAGCACTCTATCCAGGAGGATAGCTTGAGGCTATGTCTCAAAAAAATAAAATAAAATAAAATAAAAAAATAAAAGTATGGAGCTGCTTAATGGTGATGCTATTTTCTGAAAATACTCAGAGCCTATTAGCATGTTACAGAAAAGTGACGTGCTAGGGACATTGGCTTTGCTGACTGTGCTCTAAGTTCTACTATGCAATTGGCTTCTCTGTCTTTCCTCCTGCCCGTGACTACTTGAGAACAGAGAGAGTCTCAGTTACCTCTGTATGTTGGCACTGTGTCCAGTGCCTGGCACTGCTCAATAAATGTTTATTGAATGAAGAGAAATCAAGATTTATTCCCCTGAGATCACACACTAGCTCAGTGATTCTCAACCCTGGTTTCACATCCGAATCAGTGGAGGAGGTATTCGAAATGGCTGCTGCAGAGGCAGGGTTTCCAGCATGGTGGAATGAGCAGTTCATCGGCTGGGCATTGATAAAATGAGACACACGGTCAGAAACAACCAAACCAGGGCTCTGAAAATCAGTCAGTGCCACACACGACACTGAAAAGTGGTTATTTTTAAAACAAAAAATGAAACAGGACACCTACTGAACTTCACAGATGAGCAGCAGGAGCATGTGTGGCAATCGTGGTAGGACTCCTCCAGCCCCTGGTCCGCCCCCAGTAGAACCACCAGGTGGGAAAAGGCATGAAAAGAAGAATTCACTGGCAGAGGGAGCGGATTTGATTTGGAGCAGAGGATAAAACCCCACATCTAGCAGCTTTGTGAATAACAGTAGTTGACAAAGGAAAAAGGGAAGACCGCAGCTCAGCTAAACTGAGGTTGCAATCATGGGGTGTGGCAAGCAGCAGATTGGCAAATCAGCCAGAAATTTACCAGGAAGATCTGGAAGATAAGACAGTCATAGGGGCCTACCTAAGCTGTCTGTAATACCCATGTAGGAAGAAGGGGAGAAGGCCAAGTTGTCCACACGTCATCGGCCAATGGTAAGCCTGTTCACGTGTGCAGAAGAGAGGCAAGAAAGCCGAGAGTTAAGCAAAGCCAGGACTCACACAAAGATTACCTGCACTTTAACTGTGCTCCCAGTTTACACACAGCTCTGTTGCCAGAGGGTGGAAGCTTTACTGCCTGAGACTTTGGGGGGTGATGATCAGTCATTGACTGCCTAGTAATCTATGCAAACACAGTGTGATCCCTAGGATTTCAGGCTTGAAAATGAAATCAAGAATTTAAAAAATGAAACAAAACCAAGCAGAGACACTTGTAGCCACACAGGGCAGGGTAAAGAGAGTCTGTAAATGTGTTCTGGCAAATTATCGAATAAAACCAAAACAAAGCAACAGTACACTTAGGAGGAAATTCAGAGTCTAGAATTGCAACAATATTATTATCTGACATTTCCAACAAAAACAACAAAAGTATGCGACAAGCCAAGAAATAGGAAAATATGATCCACACCAACAGAAAGGAGCAGTAACCAAAAATTGTCTCCAGGTGGTCCTCAGTGTTGGATTCAGCAAAGACTTCAAAACAGCAATTATAAATTTGTTCAAAGACTAAGGAAATCATGTTTAAAGTGTTAAGGGAATATACTACAATAAGATATTACTACAACAAATAAAAAATGTTGACAAAGAGATGGAAATTTTAAAATAGAATTGAATGGACACTCTGGAGTTAAAGTATAATAATTTAAATGAAGATTCCTTACAGGGACTCAAAAGAAAATTTTAGATAGCAGAAGAAAGAACCAATGAACCTGGGAATGGAAATTATCCAATCTACAAAACAGAGAGATAAAAGAATTAATAAAAATTAAAAGAGCCCAAGATACCCGTGAGACAATGTCAAAAATACCAATATATGAATAATGGCAATGCCAGAAAGTGAGGAGAGAAAGGGCAGGAACATATATTTGAAGAAATAATAAACTAAAACTTTCCAAATTTCATAAAAATATTAATCTATGAATCCAAAATATTTAACAAACTAAGAAGAATAACACAATAATTGATAAAGCGACTAGATAAGAAATCAGCAGGAATATAGAAGACTTGAACTTGAACACTATCAATCAGCTTGACCTTGCTGACCTGTCTAGACTACTTCATCCAATGACAACACAGTATCTCAGGGAGGTACATTCTCAAGGAGAATTCATATCCTAGTCCACAAATCAATCTCAATCAACTTAAAAGCATTGGAGTAATAGAAAATATATTCCCTAACAACGGAAGAATTAAATAAGAATCTACAACAGGAAGAAATTTAGAAAATCCTCAAATCTCAGGAATAAATAACATATTTCTTTTTTATTTTTTATTTATTTATTATTTTTTTTTTTTTGAGACAGAGCCTCAAGCTGTCACCCTGAACAAAGTGCTGTGGCATCACAGCTCACAGCAATCTCCAATTCCTGGGCTCAAGCGAGTCTCTTGCTTCCACCTCCCAAGTAGCTAGGACTACAGGCGCCCGACACAGTGCCCGACCATTTTTTGGTTGCAGCCGTCATTGCTGTTTGGCAGGCCCGGGCTGGATTCGAACCCGCCAGCTCAGGTGTACATGGCTGGCGCCTTATCCCGTTGAGCCACAGGCACCGAGCCTAAATAACATATTTCTAAATAGCCTATTAGTCAAAGAAGAAATCACAATGGAAATCAGAAAATGTTTTCAACCACATAAAAGCAAAACCACAACATATTAAAGTTTATGAGAAACAAGCTAAAGTGGTGCTTAGAGGGAAGTTTAGAGCTTTTAGTGTCTATATTAGAAAAGAGGAAAGGTCTCAAACTAATAATTCAAACTTCTACTATAAGAAGCTAGAAAAGAGAATATGGCTCAGTGGCTAGGGCACCAGCCACATACACCAGACTTGGCAGGTTCAAACCCAGCCTGGGCCTGCCAAACTATAATGACAACCACAACCAAAAAATAGCCAGTCATTGTGGCAGGTGTCTGCAGTCTCAGCTACTTGGGAGGCTGAGGCAAGAGAATCGCTTAAGTCCAAGAGTTTGAGGTTGCTGTGAGCTGTGACGCCATTGCACTCTACCAAGGTGACATAATGAGACTCTATCTCCAAAAAAAAAAAAAAAAAAAGCAAGAAAAAAGAATAAATACAAAATAAGCAGAAGGAAGACATAATAAAGATTAGAATGAAATTCAATGAAATAGAAAACAGAATAACCAATAGATTAAATCAATGAAACAAATGTTGGTTCTCCAAAAAGATCGAGAACATTAGTAAGCCTTTCACTAGACTGACCATGAAAAATAGAAGATACAAATTATTAAAATCAAGAATGAAGAAAGAGACATCACTAACAACCTTACAGAAATTAAGTGGCTCATAAGAAAATAGTATAGATGCTTTTATGACAACAAATTTGATAACTTAGACAAAATGAAAAAATTCCTACAGACTCAAATTACCAAAACTAACTCAATAAGACACATAAAGTATGAAAGATCAATACCAAGCAAAGAACTTGAATGAATTAGCAATTTAAAATTTTCTCACAATGAAAACCCCATGCCCAAATGGCTTCATGGATGAATTTTATCTAATATTTAAAGAAGATACAACATAAACCATTCCGCATTTTTTTCAAAATCAGAGAATTTTTTAAACTCACTCTATAAAGTCAGTATTACCCGCTATCAAAGCCAAAACAAAAACGTTACAATAAAAGAAAACTATAGACCAATATCCCATATGAATGTAGATGCAAAAATCCTTCACAAGTTGTTAACAAATGGAATCCAGCAACATATAAAACCAAGGAAAGATTATCCCAGGAATGCAAGGTTGATTTAACATTTGAAAACCAATTACTATAATATGCCATGTTAATAGAATAAAGAACAAAAACCACAGTATCAACTTAACAGATGTAGAAAAAGCTTTTGACAAAATTCAGCATTCATTCATATTAAAAACTCTCAATATAATAGAAATAGAAGGAAACTTGCTCAACCTGATAAAGGACTTTTATGACAATCTACAGCTAATGTCCTACTTAATGGCAAAAAAATGGAAGTCCTTCCTCCTAAGATTGAGGAAAGGCAATGATATCTGCTATTGCTACTTCTATTCAACATTGTACTGGAGGTTCCAGTCAGGGCAATTAGTTAAAAAAAAATTGAAGTCAATCTACCTTTCATTACAGGTGATATAATTCTGTATATAGAAAATCTTAAGGAATTCACACACTAAAAAATGTTAGTGCTAATAAATGGATTCAGTAAGGTCCCCGCCCAGCCAGGTTCATCTGCCTGTTGCCCCAGGGAAAGCTGGTAAATATTCAGAGATGGCTGTGTTTACACCAGGGAAAGAGTATATTCATCATAGCACTAAACAGGAAGATGGGGGAATTTCTCAAATCTGCCTCCCTGAGAATTGGGGAGATGGGGTTTTGAACAACAGTTTGGTAGGCAGAGGGTTAGGCAACCAGGGTCTGCTAATTGGCTGGTTTGGAGGCAAAACCACCAGTCCTTTGGAATGGGCTGCTGCCTACTTGAGTCAGTCACTGGAATGCAGGACCTTGGGTGGAGGGTCCAAGACTAATTGAGTCAGTTCCTTGGTCTAGGTGAGTCCATTAGTGGAAGGCAGGACCTGGAAGATATCTCAAAAACGACTCCAGGGAAAAGAAGCAGAGGGAACAGTGATTATCACCAAGCAGATGGGGAGAGAATGGCTGATTATTATCATTATTTCAGCTAAGCCTGCTCCTTCACAAAGTTCTGGGGGCATTTACTCTAGTTTTTGCCTTACATCCCTTCATCAATTTATAAGGGCAGTTCAATAGGATACAAAATCTAAACACAAAAAAATCAATTCTGCTTCTGCACACAAGCAGTGAAAATACAAAAATAAAATTAACACAACTCCATCAACAATAGCATCAAAAAAAAAAACAATAGCATCAAAAAGAATAAAATATTAGGGAGAGCTTTAACAAAGAAGTCTGACATTTATGTATTAATTAATTAATTAATTAATTTATTTATTTATTAAGAGACAGAGTCTCACTATGCCACCCTTGGTAGAGTGCCATGGTGTCACAGCTCACAGCAACAACCTTCAACTCTTGGGCTTAAGCAATTCTCTTTCCTCAGTCTCCTGAGTAGCTGGGACTACAGGTGCCCGCTACAATGCCCACCTATTTTTTTGTTGCAGTTGTCATTGTTGTTTAGCAGGCCCGGGCTGGGTTTGAACCTGCAAGCCTCTGTGTATGTGGTTGCCGTTCCAACCACTTAGCTACGGACACTGAGCCAAGTCTGACATTTTTATATTGAAAATTATAGGTCAGGCATGGTGGCATGTGCTTCTAGTACCAGCCAATCAGAAGGCTAAGGCAGGAGGATTGATTGAGGAATTTGAGCTAGGCTGAAGCCGGGGTACTCTAGTCCGGACAACAGAGCAAAACTCTATCTCAAAAATAAATAAATAAATAAGGAAGAAAGAAAATTACAAAACATTATGATAAATGAAAGAAGATCTAAATAAATAAATAAATACATACATACATAAATGTCCCTTGTTTGCAGATTAGAAAATTCAATATTGGCTCAGCACCTGTGGCTCAATGGGCTAAGGCACCAGCCACGTGCACCTGAGCTGGCGGGTTCGAATCCAGCCCGGGTCCCCCAAACAACAATGATGGCTACAACCAAAAAATGGCCGGGCGTTGTGGCGGGCGCCTGTAGTCCCAGTTACTTGGGAGGCGGAGGCAAGAGACTCGCTTGAGCCCAGAAATTGGAGTTTGCTGTGAGCTGTGATGCCACGGTACTCTACCCAGGGTGACAGCTTGAGGCTCTGTCTCAAAAAAAAAAAAAAAAAGAAAAAGAAAAAGAAAATTCAATATTGTTAAGATGGCATATTTTTCAAAATTTATTGATAGTTAAAATAATCCTGATCAAAACCCCAGAAGAGTATTTTTTTGGTAGAAATTGAAGTTTGAGGACTTACATTCACCAATTTCAAAACTTTTTATAAAGTAACAGTAACAGTATAATAATGGCATAGGACAAGCATATAGATTAATGGAACAGAATTAAGATTACAGAAATAAATCCGTAGTTACATTATGATCAATTGATTTTTGTTAAAGGTGTCAAGGTATTTAATGAGGAAAAGGATAATCTTTTCAAAAATAGTGCCAGGACAACTGTACTGTACATCCATTTATGAAAGGACGAATTTGGAACTTCATTCAACATCATACAGAAAAATTAACTCAAAAGGGATAACAGTTTAAATATAAGAGCTAAAGTGATAAAACTCTTAGAAGAAAAAATAAGAGAAACTCTCTATGGTGTTGACTCAGCCAAAGAATTCTGAGATATAACACCAAAAGCATGATTTGAAAACAAAAAAGGGATGGGGCAGCACCTGTGGCTCAGTGGGTAGGGCGCCGGCCCCATATTCTGAGGGTGGTGGGTTCAAACCCAGCCTCGGCCAAAATGGCAACAAAAAAATAGCTGGACGTTGTGGCTGGCGCCTGTAGTCTCAGCTACTTGGGAGGCTGAGGCAAGAGAATCGCCTAAGCCCAGGAGTTGGAGGTTGCTGTGAGCAGTGTGACACCAAGGCACTCTACGGAGGGCGATAAAGTGAGACTCTGTCTCTGCAAAAAAAGGGTTGAAAAGTAGAAAGTTCTGATCTCTGAAAGCCACTGTGAGAAGAATGAAAAGGCAAGGCACAGAGTGAGAGAAAACGTCTGCAAACACACCTGATAAAGGACCTGTGTCCTATTTATGTAAATGGCTATGATAACTCAATGTTAACAAGAAAAGAAATCCAATTTATTTATTCATTTTTTATTTATTTTTATTTTTTTAAGAAATGCAATTTAAAAATGAGGCTGGGCGTGGTGGCTCACACTATAATTCTAGCACTTTGGGAGGCTGAAGGTTGCTTGAGGTCAGGAATTTGATACCAGCCTGGGCAATACAACAAGATCCCCTCTCTACAGAAATTAGAAAAAATAGCCAAGTATAGTGGCACACCCCTGTCGTCCCAGCTACTCAGGAGGATCCTTTGAGCCCAGCAGTTTGAGGTTGCTGTGAGCTATGATAATTGCACTGCACTCTAGCCCAGGCAGCAGAGCAAGACCCTGTATTCCCCCCACCAAAAATGGGCAAAAGATTTGAATAGATATTTCACCAAAGAAGATCTACAAATGGCTAATAAGCACATAAAAAGAAAATCAGCATCATTAGTCATTACATACCTACTCCGATGGCTATAATAAATAAGACAGAAAAAAATGAATGTTGGTAAAGATGTGGATAAACAGAAGTCTCATCCATCACCATGAAAATGTAAAATGATACAGGTACTTTGGACAACAGCTGATTAGTTTCTTAAAAAGTTAAACACAAACTTAGCCTCCAATGCTGCCGATATTTTAGAAAGCACAGGAGAAAGTTGATTTCAAGCATTATTGAACAATCACCTTTCAGACCGTGTCATATGTTACAGTACCATTGAAATCCTCCCAGATTTATTTCTTAACTTTCTTTTTTTTCTTATTTCTTAACTTTCTATAGCAATTTTATGTATTCAACAAAAATCTTAATTGAGGGCGGCAACTGTGGCTCATTGAGAAGGGTGCCGGCCCCATATGCCAAAGGTGGCGGGTTCAAACCCAGCCTCGGCCAAACTGCAAAACAGAAAAATAGCTGGGCGTTGTGGCGGGCGCCTGTAGTCCCAGCTGCTCAGGAGGCTGAGGCAATAGAATCACCTAAGCCCAGGAGTTGGAGGTTGCTGTGACCTGTGTGATTCCATGGCACTCTACCAAGGGCGATAAAGTGAGACTCTGTCTCTACAAAAAAAAAAAATCTTAATTGAGCATCCATCATGTGCCAAATGCTGTGCTTGACCGTGGCGTGGGAGTAGGATATGAAGATAAACTTAAAACTCTGGGGTTTTGAGAGCTTTACACTCCAGTAAGGAAGTAAATGCATCATGTTAGTCAAGGAAGAAAGAATCGGGGAACACAAGGAAGGAAGGAGGATACGTGGAAAGACCCAGTGTGAACAAAATTTGAATTCACAGCCTTCAAAGAGAATTTCTGACTGGAGTTATTAGGGAATCCTTTGTTGAATAGGTGGACATTGAAAGATGGGTAGGCTATCCCAGGATAACGAACTGATATGTGCTAATGCTTAAAAATAAAATCTCTGTTTTTATTGCTCACTTATCTATGTATTGTTGTTTGAACTTCCCTGAATGACCACAAAAGAGCTGAATGCATTTAATATTATTCTAACAATATTCTCTTAAAACTGCGTCTTTACGACTATTTGCAGCCGAGCACTGTCACATATATACCAAATGCTCAGCTGTTCATCAGAACAGAGAAAGAGGTCCTGGTTTTAATGAACTACCAGACAGCTCCTCTTGGCTGCCTTTGCTCCACTCAGCCACTTTCAATATCTGAAGTCCCATCTCTTCCATCTTCAGAACCCTGTGGGGATTCACTTGAGATTCGTGTTCTCTTTTCTCCTTTTTACTTTTCCACTGGCCATAATTCGTCCTCCTCAAAAAACAACACTTTTCTTTAGACTTTTGTTAAAAGGTTGATTTGGATCTACTTTTGACTGAGAGCAGGCGGCTTCCTAGTGTCCCTCGCACACGAGCACCCTGTTGGCCTCAACCCTTTCTCCTGACTTTTCAATTCTTCAGTCTCCCAGCCTCGATACTCATAGAAATTTCAGAACACCGAAGTTTGTGGACAAGTAGAAGGCTGAAATGAATACCTTTTTTGCTGATATATTTGCAGAAGAAAGTTTCTTATTAGACACAAACATGGATTTAGTGTCATCACTCTTGAAATTTACCATTGGCTTTTCTTTTCTTTTTTCTTTTTTTGCTTTATCTAAACCTTATCTCTCTTTTCCTCTCCATTTCACTCTCTTGACCAAAGAAATATCTCATTTTTAGTTTTCTGAAAAATACTTGAACAGGAACATAACCACAATTGTTCCCTTCTAGTTATTGCTTTATTTTTTCCCACAACCTAAATTTCCACTGACAGGTAACATTTTACCCTTTCTTCCAAAAACTTTTCACAGCTAATGTATAGTCATGATCTAAAAGCAAATACCACAGGGGCCTGCTTTATTTCTGAACATGAACATAGAATAGTCGTGTGCCCTGCAAAGGCCAGATAGGTAAAACACTGGGAGAGTTAAATCTCCTATGGTTTGTATCTATATTTATCTTTTTTCTTTTTTTTTTGAGACAAAGTTTCACTATGTTGCCCAGTAGAGTGCCGTAGCATCACAGCTCACAGCAACCTCCAACTCTTGGGCTTAAGTGATTCTCTTGTCTCAACCTCCCAAGTAACTGGGACTACAGGCACCTGCCACATGCCTGGCTATTTTTTGGTTGCAGTTGTCATTGTCGTTTGGCACGCCTGGGCTGGGTTTGAACCCGCCAGCTCTGGTGTATGTGACTGGTACCCTAGCCGCTGAGCTGCTGGTGCCCTAGCCTATTTATCTTGCATTTTTATGCATTTCTGGCAAGTTCAGAAATTAGTTTAACCAGACTACATATGGTCCATTTTGAAGCAGGAGTAGAGTTTGTTCCATATTTCCTAGACCCTGGAGGAAATAATATCAGGAGATTCCTCATGGAGTCTAAGGTTGTTTCTTTGTGGACTGAATTGTCCAGGGTGTGTAAAAATTAGTCTCATGAACTTAGTTATGAAGCAACCCATCCATCCACATCCTACCCTACTTCAGGATGGTCATTGGGGTTGATAAGACATTGCATGAAAGTTACCGTACTCACCTAAGCTGCTCTTGCTCTCTCATTTCATCTGGAAAGATTGCTGTGGAAAAGCTCAAGCCTATTGCAATTGTGCTTTCAGAGTCCAGCTATCTCTGTGAGGAAGCTCAGTTATACCCCACTGCCTGGCTGGCAGGAAGGTACTGACTTTGTGGAGGCCAAGACCCTGCAGGGACGCTACCATTTCAAACTCCAAGCCTGGGCAGGTAACCGTTTTGCCCTTCCTCCACCTTTGGCTGACTCATTCTACTCCCACTCAATGAGAGAACATGCCTTCCTTCTCAGAGCATGGTTCACCTGCCTAGGGAAGAGTAATGCCATTCTGGGGGTGTCTGGCATCCTCTAAGCTTGATTTAATCTGCAGAAGAAGCTGACAGATAATGTTTTCAATGTAAAGTCAAACATAGGAAACAAACAATGAGTCATGTCTTTTTGGGCTCCAGTCTATTGTATCTATGAAGCAAGGGCTTAATTAGATGACCTTTTAGTCCCTTCTTACTTTAATACTCCATAGTTCTGTGGATCATAAATTGGCAGTTATATAAACTTGGTATATACCACTTGGTACCAGGAGTGACACTACTACCCCTTCCTCCACATACAAACCCTAGATTTATAGTTGAGAAAACAGGAGCAGGGGACTGGTACCTAAAAATAGAGACTATTAAACATAGCAGAGGCAGATCTAAAAACTTGTTTCATCTCCCATCCCAATACACCATTAAAAAATGCTACCAAAGAAATCAAGAAATCTACTGTTTGTAGACATTTTTATGTCAGGGCCTCAGCTCTTGGCTTAGGATTAGTGTTGACTTTCTACATATCCATTTCTGTAAAATGAGGAACATGATTGTCCTTCCTGCTGTAAGGCCTAGAAGAGACAATCACGTACGTAAGATGTAGGAGGCAAAGTGTCCTGGCAGGCATGTGGGAGATGTCCAGTGAAGTTAGGTGTTATTCATTCATTCAGTAACCTGACGGTGAGGACCACTCTCCTCGGATTTAGGGTTGGTCTCTGGGATTCAGAACATAATGCGATGGCCTTGTATTAGATTTCTGTTTTCGTTAGATATTCCTCTGATCTTCTACCATATAGGGAGTAATGTGACTCATCATTCTGTTTGTACTTGAATTCTGGAAGGCAAACCCCAGAATATTTTATTGATTTGTAATACCCAGGAACTACAATAAGAATGCACAACCTTGGTGTACCAGCAGTTTTCTAAGCAAATTTCATTTCCCATAGCAGTCTATCAGCCAAATTGTTTTTGTAATTCAGATTCAGCCACTTTAATCTACAGATGGCCTTGAATCACCACACAACTATGACTGTTTCAAGATGCTTCTCTTACTAAATACAAGAAAAATATTAGCGACAGAATAAGGTATTTCTTAAACATGACATGAAATCTTGGGAAATGGACAATAAGTAAATGGTCCTACCTTCATCATACTACCAAAAAGAGCCTCAGAAGACTCACTACATACAACAAATCTACACAGAACTTTTTTCAGCTTAAAAACTCCATGGATAAGGTTGCCCAGGAGCTCTGTAAGGAGTCTGGTGGAGTTAAGAATTCAATGATAACTAACTGATTCAAAAATCTGGCCACGGTTCAGCACACCCTTTTTCATAGCAGATCTGGCCTGGGTAGGCTGTGGCATTAGCTTCCTAAGTAGGGGTCTTGCTTCTGCTTTTGTTTCATAGTCTAATCCCACACAACAGCCACAGTGATCCTGTTATGACTTAAGTCCGATCATGTCACTTCTCTGCTCAAAACTGTCACAGTTCCCGCTTTCACTCAGAATAAACGACTCCCTTCCATGGCCCACAAGGCCTCCACCAGAGGTGCTGCTCCATGCATCACTGTTCTGATGTCTTCCCACCTAGGCTTTCCGTCACTCCCCCCTTCCCTCACACTGGCCTCAATGCAGTTCCCTGCCACAGGCCTTGCAGTGGCTGGTTCTGAGGCCTGGTGTACCTTCCCCCTAGATGCCCTTCTGGCCAACTCCTTCGGCTACTTCCTGTCTCTGCTCAAATATCTATCGCCTTCTCCTGAGGCCTGACAGCCCTCTTGAGAATTCTAACCTGCACCTCTCTACCGTCTACCATATCTCTCTCACTTTAGTCTGTTTTTTATTGCTTCCATAACATTTATTACCTTCTGGTATAATAATTCTACTTAATACAATATAGTTCAATGGATTGTGATACTGTGAATTATTGTTCAGCAATTGATCCCAACCACTTAGAGCAGTGCTTGGCTCCCACAAAGCACTCAGCAAATATTTACTGAGTGAATGAATAATGACACCTAACCTCACTCAGCGTCCCCCACATGCCCACCGTGACACTAAACATCCCACATCGCACACGATTAGCCCTTCTAGGCCTTACAGCATGAGGGACAATCAGTGTCCTCATTTTACAGAAATGAACATATAGAAAGTCAACACTAATTCCAAGCCAAGGCTGAGGCCCTGACATGAAAATGACCATAAAAATATTTGATTTCTTTGGTAGCATTTTTTCACAGTATATTGGGGTGGGAGATGGAACAGGTTTTCAGGACCACACCTGCCCCTGCCCCTGTCCCTATTTTTAGCATTGGTATCCTCTATCTGAATGTTAGCATGGTCTTCACAAACTCTAGGTATTAGTTTCAAAAGTGGGTACTATGTGTGTGTGTGGGGGTGGCGGATCAACATGATGTGAGTGCAGGTGAGAAGCACGATTTAAAGTTAGGGTGCTCCGGGAGAGTCCCTCAAGCCACAGTGTTCTCATCCACAAACTGGAGTCACTTAGAATCCTTTGGAAATCTCTAAGTTTGATTCTAAATGGAGGGTTAAAGTGTCTGTTTGGTCCCAGGCACGGCGTTCCAGAACACTGCTCAGATCTTCTTTCTTAGAATTTGGGCCCTTCTGTCTGTGGTTCCCTGTTGTGAATCTTGGTTACTTTGGTAGTAGTTTCTCTAAGAGAATGGTAAATAAAAGAAAGCATGACGCTAAACTATGTATGGATGCTTCCAGAAAACTCTGGTGGCAGTGTGGTCAAGGGGAGCTGCCGACTTTTTCTGGCGTCTGCACCTGCATGAAAGGAGGGATGTCGTAGGTAGGATGCAGGCTCAAATCACTGCTCTGCCTGCCACTTCTTAGTGCGACGGAGAAAAGCCATTTAATCTTCTTGGCCTCTGGTCTTCTCATTTGTAAAATGAGGATAATAACTTCAGTTCTGATCATCACTGTTCAGAGCTGTTGTAAAGACTTATGGTACAGAGGATGCAATGTTGAACTACATTATAAGGGCTGGATTTTAATTTGTTGAGGACAAGACAATTAAATGTTTACCATTACCACGGAGACTTGAAAGACAATTCTAAATCCTCCCATTGTCCAAGAAATCTGCTCTGTTTTCTCTGATTTTTGAAAGTTATTCATTCTTACTTATCAAGAAAATATCCCTTTTATTATTACCATCGTAATATGCAGTCTACTTACTCAAAAGAATGGAAAGTACCTTTGCTTTTCATAACATCACATTTTCTATAAACATCTGCCTTATTTCATCCCAAGTCCTTATAATATTGGCATTAGGAAAGAGGTCCCTAGGTCACACACTGGACTGTCTGGTATTTACCTGTAGACTTTCCAGAGCAGTGGTTCTGACATATGTCATTTCCTGTAGTTCTCTGAGAATCTGATGAAATCTACAGTCCCTCACTCCAGAAAAATTCTCATCTGTGGATACTTGTGCACATAATTTCGATTGTCCAAGACACTACAGAAACCCATTCATGGACAGAAATTAAGAACCCTTGCTCAACATTCACAAAGTGGTCATGAGTGCCATTTCTCCTCTAATCTGGATAATATTTGTTGATTATTAACATAAAACAATAACCTTGTCATTCTAAGAGTTTTTGTTTGCCTGACCTACTTCGTTTAGTTTTTTTTTGTTTGTTTGTTTGTTTTCTTGCCATGACCAAGAAAAAAGGCATCTGGAACAACCCTCCCAAAATTTATTTTATAACCCATGGCTTATTACAATTGGTAACTAATCTGTGCTTCAACCATTGTTCCCAAGACTCGCTAAGGTCAGCCAAGCCCTGAGCACATATAAATCTCCACAGTTTCCACTTAACACCAGACATCTAACTACAAAGCAGAGGCTAAAAATAGACTAAGCCTAGTGCTTACATATACTCCATGAAGGTTACCAATCTCAAGAGTTTTAATCAACAACACTGTTCACGATCCACAGAGAGTTATTTCATTTAGCAGGAAAAAGTTGTTTGATTTTGAGCGAGGTAAAGCACAATATAAAGGAATTATGAAGACTTTGAAGTGTTCAAAATGTTATCTGCACCTGTTAGTTCTAAGGTTTTTTTTGTTTGTTTGTTTTTAAAGACTACAATATCTCCAGACCTCCAGGTCTGAGTTGGCTTTCTTTGTCTTTCACATTGTATTACGTTGGCAATATTGGCATTTTCTTCTCCCTCTTATTTCTGGGTCAACATGTTTTTACCAAGAAGCTTGAATTGTCCAAACACAGTAAGCCATTAATAAATACCTAGTTACATAAACATACATATTGTAGGAAGGAGCAAGATACGAAGTCAAATACGGAAAAATAATTATGGTTCCTTCTAGAGAGGTTATCATCTAAGGCCCTAGATAGCTTAAATAGATAAGTCTTTCAAAGATTCTATAGAGCAAATGTTTTCTGAATAAAATATGCTCAAAGGTTCAATTACACTAATATTTGATATATCAGGTTATGAATAAATAATGAATATGCAATATGAATATTACATATATGGTTAAAAAAGGATTTGTATAAAATTGAAATAATTTTAATACAAAATTAAAGAACAGAGTTGAAGAAGTAAAAATCATTTAAAAATACAAATTCATAAAATTCTTTAGCGTCCACAGCATTGGGGAAATTAAATAAGCACATAGGGGCAGTGCCTATGGCTCGAAGGAGTAGGGCACCAGCTTGATATGCCAGAGGTGGCAGGTTCAAACCCAGCTCCGGCCAAAAACTGCAAAAAAAAAAAAAAAAAAAGCACATACAAGTTAACAGCCATATGATAATGAAGATATGAAGATACGCCTCTTCTATAGACCCAGCACAAACGGTCTGGAAAAATGGATATTGAAATTATAGTCCTTCTCTATTCTCTGTTATAAGATAGCTACTTTCCTAAATGAGAGACTTTCTGTTTTTTTGATAGAGTCTTGCTCTGTCACCTCAGCTAGTGTGCAGGGGCATCAGTCTAGCTCACTGCATCCTCAAACTCCTGAGCTCAAGTGATCCTCCTTCCTCAGCCTCCCAGCCTCACTGGGACTATAGGTGTGTGCCACCACCCAACCTAAAATGAGGGTCTTAAAAGTATCTATGGAATATTTTTCAGGGGAACAAAATGATGCTGTCACATACACATGACATTAATTCCTTCCAACTTTTCTTTGAAGCAAGTGCTAAAAGAAATAAATTCACCTCAGTGACAATATTTTCATATTTATAGACAACATAAAATCCTTATGAACATCCCATGGCAGAGTATAACCTATGGAATTTAGATCGCAAAACAACCCTGTTCCATTTAAAATGGAATTTCAGAATGTTACCATCATACATTCCAGGCAAACCCCAGCAGACTTTGGCCGTGTTACTGAATCTTTCAGAAGCTCCCAGGAGGTTATTGCCACTGACAAAATGAAGGTGCTGCTCAAACCCAACAGGGACTTAGGAATTTTGCCCTTAGAAACCTTCCTCACTTCTATTCATACAAGCCACTGTATTATTTTCCTCAAATCTAAAACGTTATTTTCCTTAATAAAGTTTTAGATTTCCAGAAATAAGCACCTTTTCCAGTTGCCCTACCAGATATTTTGTGGACTCAAACTTTGTGAGACTTACAATTATATTACGTTCATAGCAAAAAATGCAACCTAGTCCAGTTGCTTTGGAGAAAAGGATTAGAAGCAGCAGGTGGTAATTTACCACACCAACCACACTGTCTACATTTTGAAAATCAGCAATTCCTTCTGTGGACTATAGACAGATTTTTCACAAAAGTCACATGTATCTTGCAAGTGTTTTCTAATCTCAATGAAATATTTCATTCTGAATATTGAGAAAATAAAAATGTCTTGATCTGAGAAAGGCACTATTCACCCAACATTTCATTATGCATCTTCATAGCAAAGCCAGCAGCAAACCAACAGGAAACATTTCTCCTAGGTACATCGCTTCTCTAAAGTTCACGGGAACCTCCCTTTTTGAGTAACTACAGACTCACTGTGAAAATTTCTTCTCTTATATCAAAGACTATCAGTAAGTCTGCTGTTTAAAATTTTATCAATAAGAATGAAACATCTCCCTCTTGCCTGGAGGACCTCAGTTGCTTGTTGACACAGAAAAGCAGCCTTGATTCCCATCTCAGACGAGGGGGCCCAAATAAGAGAGATGTCTGGATACAACCATCCACATTTATCTTAACTTTATTGTTTCTGCAGAAATAGTATCCGGGGTTCACTTTGCAGACCAGAACTGCATCTAAATTCTGTGCTTTCTAGAATCCTAAAACAACTCTCTCTTTTCCTAGAGTCTAGAGTATGCTCTCCCACATTGCATTGGGCCAATGAATCTTAATTTGTTGGAATACAGGTTCGTTCCAATTATTCTTAGCCTGCCTGAGATAGGGCCATGTTTTTATAAAATGCTCCATCTAGAAAATGCCTGCTGCTTAAATAATAGCTCAGAATTTTAAGTATGGCTTTCAGATATTAAAAGAATAAAATATCTCTCTGCTGCAGTTTAGTCCTCCGTGACCTGTGGATTTTAAATTTTATACTGGCTTCTCACCTAGGCAGAAACATTCTGCAAGCCAGGAAAACTGCTGTGAGTATTGATATTTTCTGGCCCTGCCCCTTCTGAAGTAACCTGTGGCAAAACTTCCCTGCTTCTAGAAATAGCACCATTGGCAACTCAGGCAAGAGTCGCCAGCGTGATTATGAAGCTCTTTGTGAATCTCAAAGAGACAATAAAGGAAAATAGGTAGACACAGGTTCCAGGATTCCCCAAACCGGTCTGCCCCCACACCTGGTTAGAAGTAGGACTGTCATATTTAAGAAGCGATTTGGGAGGGGTATTCGGAGCACATGGCTCTTCCCTAAGGTTGGAAGATTCTTTGGACGTACCCATGGGAGTAGCCATAGTCATAGGCTGAGGCCGTCTTCCGACTGACTTCAGAGGCCCTGGAGGACTGCGTGGCCCCAAGACTGTAGGCCTGAGAGGCCTGCTGATGGTGGGACGAGGCGGACGCCTGGCTGAAGGCCTCTGATTCCTGGCGGTGCGCGGCCGAGGAGCGGGTGCTGTAGGCAGTGGAGCCGTGGGTGTAGATGGCAGAACGCGTCTTCTCTTGCTGATAATGGCTCGCGGTGGTACGGAGGTCCTTGTTGCGGTAGCTGAGGTCATAGTGCTGGTGAGACCTCTGATAAAAAGGCAAAGCCATCATGTGCCCCTTGGAGGAACCAGGCAACCTGCAAGAAAGCAACAGTTCCTGAGTGGGCTATGAAAGAACACTGAAACAAAGTCCACAGAACAAGTCATCTAAACCAATGTATACAAAGTAATACCCTTATCTTTTCCAATAAGTAAATGGAAACGATGTGAAGTTCAGCTTAGCTGGTTATTAAAAAAACTGCCAATTTTGTAGTTCAGATTTGTCCCCTCCTGTCACCGCGCCTTCTTTTACTATGTGTATCTGGGAGGTCTTTAGAAAGTTTTTCCACCTTGGCAGTTGTGCTTTTTTCTACAGGCCCTTGATGATACATGTTTCTAATTTTCTGGTGTTTTGTTCTGATGGGGGTTTCATTTGGGAGAAGATGCAATGATGGAGACGGATGTGGTGCTCATTTGCAAATAATTAGCAAGCAGCCCCTACTATAAGCCTAGGACTTTCCAGCACAGGACACATAGAAGAAAACAAAACTGAGTCCCCGCTCTGATCACCTTGTATGGAGCATTCTACTGCAGGAGATGGACAGTAAAGAAAAGAAAGTATGAGGTATGTTAGAATGTGCTAAGAGCTATAATGTAAACTAAAGCAGGGAAGAGTGAAGGATACAATTCTAAACAGCCTCATTAGGGATAGCGTCCCTGGAGTGTGACACCCAAGCATGACGGTATCTGAAGGAAGGGTGTTCCCATAGAAGATTCTGCTAAGGCACTGACGGATGAGTACACCTGCAGACATTGCATTGGCCAGTGAGGCTATAAGGGTGTGAGGCAGCGAGGGAGAAGTATAGGAGATAGAGAGGTGAAGGGTGTGTTCGGGGGAAAGGCAGGCAGTGTAGGGTCCTATGGGTGCTGGTAAGGACCAGGTTTTATTCTGAAAGGGCTGAGAAGCCATTGGAAGGCTCTGAGCTGAGAATCACTATTGCTGATGCCTGAAGCATAGATTGTTTGGGACAACAGTGAGACTAATTAGAAGGCTATGATGGGCTGAGTTGTCCTCATGTCCAGGACCTCAGAATGTGGCTATATTTGGAAACAGGGTCTTTAAAGGGGAAATTCAGTAAAATTAGGTCATTAGCGTGAGCCCTACCCCTAGGTGACTGGTGCCCCATATGAAGAGGAAATTGAGACACAGATACGTACATAACGGGGGGGGGGGGGAGGAGGGACATTTGTTATCACAGGAAGAAGATGGCCGGCCGTCTGCAAGCCACGCAGAGGCCAACCCTACTGATAACTTGATCTTGGATTTCTAGCCTCCAGAATTATAAGGAAAAAAGTTTCTGTAAGCCTGTGTTATGGAAGCCCCAGGAAACAAATCCAAAGACCACTTCAGTGGTCCAGGCCCAAGACGACAGCAGTAGCCTGGGAAGTGTGAGAAATGGTTGGTCAGACTCTGCACAGGCTCTGAAAGTAGAACCAACAGTATTTGCTAAAAAGGTCTGAATTAGGGTATTAAAAAAGAGAGAGAGAGAGAGAGAGATGACTGCAAGATCTTTGCCCAAGCAGCTGGAAGAATGAAGTTGCTATTAACTGAGATAGGGAGGAATGTGAGAAAACATCAGTTTGGGATGCAGGAGAGTGGGCTGAGGGGCTCTATGCCTGAGATACCTGCTGAACCGCAGGGGAGATCTGACTGGGAGGGGGCTCCGTGGCTCTGGAGCATAGGTCGTGTGGAGAACTATCTACATTTGGCACTCAACAGCACACGGTGGGAACTGAAAGACCAATGACAACTATTACAAAGGGAAAAGAAAGTCCTAGAACCGAACCCTGGAGTATGCTAATGTCACATACAACCTGACTCAAATCTCACAAACACTACAAAGAGTGCTGTCTCAACCCAGAAAATAAAAATATATGCTCTATTAAGAATATGAAGGCTTAACCAGTTTGATGAAAATATTTCAAATGGTATATAAAACCAGAACATTGTACCCCATAATTGTGTTAATGTACACAGCTACGATTTGATAAAAAAAAGGACAAAAAAAAAAAAGAAGGCCCATGAGATGGCTGTAATCCTAAAACTCTGGGAGGCCAATACAGATGGATTACTTAAACTCAGGAGTTCAAGAGCAAGACCCTTTCTCTGGTAAAAATAGAAAAATTAGTCAGGTGCTGTGGTGCGGGCCTATAGTCCCAGATACTCAGGAGGCTGAGGCAGGAGGATGGCTTTAGGCCAG
>CAUYRH010080932.1:0-28561 GCA_963574655.1 Perodicticus potto
AGATTAAGTAGAAAGATTTTGAAGTATTTCTTCTTTTTCTGTTGTCTATAAGATTTGGCATGATCTGTTTTTTGAAATTATGTTTTACTTTCATTTATAAATATTAGTTGTCTATTTTTTGAGACTTTGCAAAAAAAAAAAAATCCACACTGAGCCTCAGAATCAAAGCATTCTGTAACAGACATACTCTTATCTGACAATGTGAATGTTACTTTCTTTGCATTATTATTATTATTGCTTAATATTTTCATGCAGCAATCGTCTGATTTCTTTTCTGAATGTATTTATCTTCGTTCATTCTTTATGAGGTTTTTGTTTCTAGTCCTTATCTTAAACATTGTTATTGTTATTAAAATTTAAGCCTTTTTAATTCTGTGAAGGCAAAAAGTGGAAACCTAATAAACACACGAATATGTAAAAAATAAATTAAAAAAAAAAAAGAGTATTCCTTGAACCCAAGAGTTTGAGGTTGCTATGAGCTATCATGACCCCAGGGCAACAAAGTCAGACTCTGTCTCAAAAATATATATATATTCATAAATTATATAATATATATATATTCCAAAACAACTCTTCTTCCAATGTGACCCAGAGAAGCTAAAAGGTTGGAATCCCTGTTCTATATAGATTAAAGTACCTCAAAAAGTCCTACCTTAATTATCTTTAGAAGAATACTCATAAATCGCCATGATCCTTTCATTCATAAAGCAACATTTCTCCTAACTTCTATTCCAAATTGAGAACAGATCTCATGTCAGAGAGAAACCTGGCAACTCTTCTTTTTTTCTTTTTTGAGACAGAGCCTCAAGCTGTCACCCTGGATTGAGTGCCGTGGCATCACAGCTCACAGCAACCTCCAATTCCTGGGCTCAAGCCAGTCTCCTGCCTCCGCCTCCCAAGTAGCTGGGACTACAGGCGCCTGCCACAACGCCCAGCCATTTTTTGGTTGCAGCCGTCGTTGTTTGGCAGGCCCAGGCTGGATTCGAACCCGCCAGCTCAGGTGTACGTGGCTGGCGCCTTAGCCTGTTGAGCCACAGACGTCAAGCCAACTCTTCTATATCATTTCAAGTTTGAGAGAATAATTCGATGATAAACTATTAGAATACAATTACCATGTAGAAGAAAATTTAATGAAATTTAGTCACCAATCAAAACAGAAAATATACCCATTGTGAGAAGAAATCTAAATAGAAGCCACCAGATGATATTTGGCTAAAACTACATCCAAAGAACATCTGCTTTACCCATTTATTTTCTCTTTTGTTATTCTTTACTTTGTTGTTTTGTTTTACTTACTTTTTACCACTTTACTATTTACTTTAGGTAACTCTTATACATAACACAAGAAAATTCAGATAGAAAAAAGGGCATACCTCCCATCTCAGTCCTCCAGCCTAGGGTATTCTCTTCCTTAGGAGCAGCTAATGAAAAGTTTCTTGTGTGAATAAACATTTATATAATGTTTATATTAATATTTTACTGTAATGTACTTTGATTCATTGTGTTTTTCATATGAAATTCATCTGTCACATCCCAGATATAATGGGAATAAAATTTTCACAACAGGCTCAGTGCCTGTGGCTCAACGGGCTAGGGCGCCAGCCACGTACACCTGAGCTGGCGGGTTCGAATCCAGCCTGGGCCCACCAAACAACAATGACAGCTGCAACCAAAAAAAAAAAAAAATGGCCAGGCGTTGTGGCGAGCGCCTGTAGTCCCAGCTACTTGGGAGGCTGAGGCAGGAGACTTGCTTAAGCCCAGGAATTGGAGGTTGCTGTGAGCTGTGATGCCACAGCACTCTATCCAGGGTGACAGCTTGAGGCTCTGTCTCAAAAAAAAAAAAAAAAATTTTTTCACAACAGATCACTATTGCAGGCAGATGTTACATGCCATTATAATAGCATACAAGTGAATATGTGTGTGTGTACACATATACATACACATTTTTTCTTTTAGAGACAGGGATTAGCTCTGTCACCTAGACTGGAATGCAGCTATGATCATAGCTCATTATAACCTTGAACTCCTGGGCTCAAGCAATCCTCCTACCTCAGCCCCCTGAGCAGCTGGGTCTATAGCATGTGCCACCACAACTGGCTAATTTTTTTCTTCTTGGCAGAGACAAGTTCTCATTATGCTGCCCACTCTGGTCTCAAACTCTTGACCTCAAGGAATCCTCCAACTCAGCCTTCCAAAGAACTGGGATTACTGGAGTGAGCCAGTCCACCTGGCCCGATTGTTATATTAAAGGAAATTCCCAGCAGCATGTATATTATAATAAACATGACATGTTTACTTACATGAAGTGACAACCTAAGGTTAGAAATGTTTATATTAACAAACCGTAAAATATGGATAAATTGGTTCAAATACCCATTATATCTACCAACTCATTCTGCAAGAAAATGCCAAACCTATACTCCTGCTGAAAAACTATCTAGATGATATCTTAGCAGAGGTAGGAATGTGCTGTACAATATATCCCACCTCTGTTTTCCCCACTAACATAGAGTAAAAGATTAACCCAAGGAAAACCAGTACACCTGATTTCCAGTGAACTCTGAGATGACCTGGTCTGATCATTCTTTTTCACACTAGATTTCCGCTCAAGACTGTGAGCAGATTTATAGTGATGGAAAGAGTCTTTTGTGGTAACAAGAATAAATTCAAATAAACACAGGAGGCTCGGCACCTGTGGCTCAAGTGGCTAAGGCGCCAGCCACATACACCTGAGCTGGCGGGTTCGAATCCAACCTGGGCCCGCCAAACAACAATGATGGCTGCAACCAAAAAATAGCCAGGTATTATGGCAGGCACCTATAGTCCCAGCTACTTGGGAGGCAGAGGCAGGAGACTCGCTTGAGCCCAGGAGTTGGAGGTTGCTGTGAGATGTGATGCCACAGCACTCTACCAGGGCAACAGCTTGAGGCTCTGTTTGCAAAAAAAAAAAAACTGAGAAGAATTTAAAAAAAAAAAAAAAAGTAAACACAGGAGAGGAGCAGACAGTGATTGAAGGAACTGGGTATACTGATGCAAGGGCTGCTATGAAGATAGGATTCCTCATTCAGTTGGAGGAGGAAAAGGATGAGAAACATTCAAAATCTAAAAACTTAAAATTCTGGGTTTTTATATTAAATACACCATCCAACAGAAGAATCAAGTAAAAGTTGATGCTTCTCCAATATGCACAAGTAATTTAAATAAAGTAGTTACTTGTATATGCTCATATCCTAATTGTAGTAGTCCGTGGTAGGGTGGGGTTCAACTTTGAACCTGTTTTTTTTTTTTGTTTATTTGTTTGTTTTGAGACAGAGCCTCAAGCTGTCACCCTGGGTAGAGTGCTGTGGCATCACAGCTCACAGCAACCTCCAACTCCTGGGCTCCAGCAATTCTCCTGCCTCCGCCTCCCAAGTAGCTGGGACTACAGGCGCCCTCCACAACTCCAGCTATTTTTTTTGGTTGCAGCCATCATTGCTGTTTGGCGGGCCCGGGCTGGATTCGAACCCGCCAGCTCAAGTGTATGTGGCTGGCACCTTAGCCACTTGAGCCACAGGCACCGAGCCAACTTTGAACCTGTTTTAATAACTATATTCTAATTTTGGCTGAAGGAAAGGTATGAGTCCACAAACATTGGCTTTAATCTTTTACAGATAAAAGTCCTATCATAGCAGCACCCTGTGCTGCCATAGCAGCATTTTACCTAAAAGATTGATTTCTAACCTTTAGTAGATGGACCACCTATTACACTTTTTTATAATACAAATTTTTATTATTCTTTAAATGTGTTAGGCAAGATTGAATTACCTTTAACTTCAATTCATTTGTGAGACTTTTACAAGCACACAAAACCTCAACATAAAGTTCCTCAATGATATCACAATGGGTTCAAATCCAGCCTGTGCCTGCCAAACGACAATGACAATTACAATTAAAAAATAGCCAGGTGTTGTGGCGGGCACCTTTATTCCCAGCTACTTGGGAGGGAGAGACAGGAGAATCACTCAAGCCCAGGTATCGGAGGTTGCTGTGAGCTGTGATGCCACAGCACTTTACCCAGGGCAACAGCTTGAGGCTCTATCTCAAAAAAAAAGAAGAAGAAAGAAAATAAATAAAAATAAAACTCTCTAAAAAAATAAATAATTTATCCTCAATGGACTCAATGAATGCAACTGTACTTTAAGCTAAAATTAATTGCTTTGGCTCATGCTTTGATATGAGCATAAAACATCACTGCCTATTTATTTTAAACTAGCTTGTCCTCTTTATAAACCTAATTCTAATAATTTTTAAATCATTTTATAATTCCAACTAACCATCTCTAAATTTAGCAAGTTACTTGATGAGATGAATTTGTGCTTATTTATTACCTTAACATCATGCTTTCCCATAATTTCCTCCTCCACCATACTCAACATGGACTATGATGGTAGTTCCAGATGGTAGAAACCACCTCCTACTAAATTAATGGCTAAGTGCAGAGTATTTTTTTCCTCATTGTAAAATCTTTTTCTAAGAAACAAAAGAATTCTCTAAATCCAAGCTTAACTCCTAGAAAAGTTCAAATATTTTAAATCAATAATGGATCAAATAATTTATAAATTCAAAAAATTTTTATTCAAATATTTACTGCATCCCAAAGTGTCAGATATTAGGCAGTTGGAACAACAAAACAAAGATTCGTGTCTTCATGGAGTTTATTTGTTCCTACCATACCTGCCAGAAAGGATTTTTTTAGAAGTTCCTTGCTTTGCTGGACATGGTGGCATGTACCTGTAGTTCCAGCTACACATGAGCTAAGAGAAGAGTTATCACATGAGCCCTAGAGTTCAAGGCTCCAGTGCACTATTATGGCTCCTGTGAACAGTCACTGCACTCCAGCCTGGGCAACACAGCAAAACCCCTTATCTTTTTTTTTTTAAGTTCCTTGCTTCCTACAAATTATTATACTTGACGGGGAAAAAAACCAAACTGATTATTTGTAAATAAAGAAAATTAATTTTAAAATAAAAAGCCACCTCTAGAATGTATACAGATCTGAGGAATAAAGGCTAATATATAGAGATATATAATCTGGCCAACTGAATTTAGGTTTGGAGAATAACTATTAAGGTATGTCACTGACAATGTCGTTGTCTTGCTATGTGATCTTGGGTGTGTCACAGGTTTTCAATTTCCTCCTTTGTAAAACTAGTAACACTAAAACACCAGGCAGCGCCTGTGGCTCAGTGAGTAGGGCACTAGCCCCATATACCGAGGTTGGCGGTTTCGAACCCAGCCCTGGCCAAACTGCAACAAAAAAATAGCCAGGCATTGTGGCGGGTGACTGTAGTCTCAGCTACTTGGGAGGCTGAGGCAAAAGAATCACCCAAGCCCAGGAGCTGGAGGTTGCTGTGAGCTGTGATGCCATGGCACTCTACCAAGGGTGACAGAGTAAGACTCTGTCTCTAAAATAAAAAAAAATAAAAAATAAAAAAAAAGAAAGTTCCAAGGAATAACCATTGAATCGTTAGCAAACATTATAAAAATGCAATCATTATTGGCTATTATTTTGAACTAATTTATAATGGAATGACCAAAGTAGAAGCTGAGATTTTTCTTTGCCCTATACTTACAATACAGAAGAATATCCATAGTTGCCCGCCTCCCTACCTTGACCATCTCCTTAAGTGGCCCTAATTTTCATAGACCATAAATGTACCACAATACATATCAGCACAGAAGGCCTAATTCCTTCTGTTAACCACTTCTGTACATTAAGCAGTTGTTTACACTCCCTTCAGGTTCTACTATACATTATAAATGTATTACAAATACTATTTTTCTATCTATTAGGATTTATCTTATACAAAATCTATACAACTCAATGTTAATTATATTCCTAAAATATAAATAAAACTTTCAAATAATTTCCCTATGGAAATTTTATGGAACAAGCTTTTTCTTCTTTTCTCATTAATGATGTAGAAATAAATATGTAGGCTTCCTGTCAGACTAAAACTGACTTGCTTCCTAAGTGAATGCTGTAATAAAAAGGTAATCTGTCGCTCAATGGCATGCTATCTCTAACAGCCTCTGGGCTAATAAAAGTATATGTAACATAAAACTGGAGATGCTAGGATCTACAAAACATCTTTCAAAAGTTTAATTAAACTTATTACATAATAGTCACTGAAAACTTTTTTCTAATAATACTGATTTTAATCAAGATAATCTTATGTAAATTAACTTTAAAGGTTAGTGAATAGATTTAAAATATTTTTAAAGGATTTCTCTTACACACTAAACAAAAGCAAATGTAGAACCCAGAAAAATAGTGCACCTTAAATTTTCCAATTCTCAACAATTTTTTATTTTTTCTCAACAAAATTTTTAAAGTCCCAACAGAGTGAAAAACAAAAGAACAATATGTTTCAGCCTTTCACTGAATTAGCTAAATACATAGATACACTGCATTACACATAAAAATGGTAACAACTTTCCAATTTTAAACAGCTTTGGAAACTAAATATCACAGTGCCCTCTGCTGCCATTTTAAAGAAACTAAAACAATCTGTAAAATAAAAGTGTTTCAATTTCTCAAACTATTTTTTTCAACCCCTCTGAAACTATTAATATATATGCCACATAACCAATGAAGGCTTTACATTATTAACATAATACTATAATAAATTTTCATCTCTTCAATAAAAGCAGAGCGGATAACATCTTATAAATCTGACTGATTCAAGAATAAATAACAGTGATTTCTCACATCTCCCAAAATTGTTTTCTTTTTTTTTTTTTTCTTTTTGAGTGCCATGGCATCATAGCTCACAGCAACCTCAAATTCTTGGGCTTAAGAGATTCTCCTGCCTCAGCTTCCCAAGTAGCTGGGACTACAGGTGCCCGCCACAACACCCAGCTATTTTTTGGTTGCAGTTGGCATTGCTGTTTAGCAGGCCTGGGCGGGGCTTAAACTCGCCAGCCTCGGTATATGCAGCCGGCGCCCTACTCACTGAGCTACCAGCACCAAGCCCAAATTGTTTTTCTTACTAGACTGTTTTCCTTATAACTGGCTTCAGGAGTGTAGGAAAAAAAGGACTTAGAAAAAAATCACTGTTGTAGAACAGAAAGTAACTCTATGAATATCTTTATAAGAGTTTCATAGAACTGACTTCAGCTGAGCAGAAGCCTACCTCATAAGGTAGGCTAGAGCAGTGGAGAAATTATCAAGATTATTTGAACTGTGGATTTGTATCTTACTAACAATGACTCCAACCTTAAGTATATATTGTGCTTTGATATAATGAATGATAGTGACAGTCATCATACTATCATTGTTAGTAAGACATTTTTAAATAGTTTATTTCATTATATTTCTTCTAATATCTATCTATGAGGTACATCATAAGTTTACATATTATAAATGTATGTAATTATAGATAAATAAGTGTATCTAGTAGAAATGCATCCTAATATTTTTTAATCAATTATAGTATGTAATCAAAATAATTATACCATTGACCTAAAGATAAGTTTGTTCCCATTACAGGATCTATAATTTTAAAAAACTGTACTGAGTATTATAATTAAAGAAGTCTTCAGAGAAGCCAGATGCCCAGAGAACAAAAGCCTTGTGTCCAGAGAGATGAGTAAATGCAGCAGCTGTCTGAAGTCCCTGATGAAACCGAGATGACAAAGTGACAGGTCAACTAAGGCTTAGAAGCTTATCATAATCATCATCTATATTCAGTTTTCCTGTTATTTACTTCCTTTCCTTTTATACAAATATAAACAAATATAAAAAATGGCAAACAGCTTTTTTAGTAGTAAGTTAATCTCTCTTTTCCTCTGCAAACTCTTACTTTATACTTTCATAATGTCTTAAATATTACTTAAACATGTTTTCTCTCACACATAATTTGCTATGTATTCTTCAGGGAGTATTTCTTAATCATTTTGGTAGGAAGCCAGATTCAGTGGCTCACACCTGGGAGGCTGAGGCAGGAGGATAGCCTGAGCACAGCAGTTTGAGATCAGCCTAAGCAAGAGTAGGCTGCTTACTAAAAATAGAAAAATTAGCTGGGTGTTGTGTTGGGTACCTTTAGTCCCAGGTACCTGGAGGGATGAGGGAGGAAGATCACTTGAACCCAGAATTTGAAGTTGATGTAAGCTAGGGTGACACCAGGGCACTCTAGCCTGCGTCAACAGAGTAAGAACTCTGTCTCAAAAAAGAAAACAAAGGGCAGCGCCTGTGGCTCATTGAGTAGAGCACCGGCACCATATACCGAAGGTGGCAGATTCAAACCCGGCCTCGGCCAAACTGCAAAATAGAAAAATAGCCGGGCGTTGTGGCGGGCGCCTATAGTCCCAGCTATGAGGGAGGCTGAGGCAAGAGAATTGCCTAAGCCCAGGAGTTGGAGGTTGCTGTGAGCTGTGATGCCACGGCACCCTACCAAGGGCAATAAAGTGAGACTCTGTCTCTACAAAAAAGAAATGAAAAATCATTCTGTTATGACTGCAGCTGTACATATACTAGGTATTGGATATTGAATGAATAAAGAATATTGACATGCTGGCAGGTCTATGTGTAGCAGGATTCTATGTTCCTTATCCACTGGCTAACTAAAGGGATTAGCAAGGAAGTAAGAAGTCAAAGGTTAAGCAGAAATGTTTTACAAAGAATAGAATGAGGGGGAGAGTAATTGGTGGGATCGCACCTACGGTGCATCTTAGAAGGGTACAGGTGAAACTTACTAAATGCAGAATATAAAGGTTTTTTTTTTTTTTGTAGAGACAGAGTCTCACGTTATCGTCCTCCATAGTGTGCCATGGTGTCACACAGCTCACAGCAACCTCCAACTCCCGGGCTTCGGCAATTCTCTTGCCTCAGCCTCCCGAGTAGCTGGGATGACAGGTGCCCACCACAACGCCCAGCTATTTTTTTTGTTTTGCCATTCGGCCGAGGCCAGGTTTGAACTCGCCACCTTCGGTACATGGGGCCAGCGCCCTACTCACTGAGCCACAGGCGTCGCCCAGAATATAAATGTCTTAACACAATAACTAGGAAAATGCCAGGAAGGCTATGTTAACCAGTTTGATGAAAATTAATGTACACAGCTATAATTTAATAAAAAATATATTAAAATAAATAAATAAATAAAAAACAAAAAAATAAATAGAAAGATGAAGCCAGAAGTGACTGAATAAAAAGAAAAAAGAATAGAATGAGGGGGATCATTATACTTGGAAACATTTTCATTTTGTTTATTCTCTCATCTCCTTCACTTACCTAAAAATACAGATTTTATATAGCTGATTTATTGGGGAGTATGCCTCTTCAGGTTACAAAAACGTCTTCAAAAGAGCTCAGAGATTTGAGAATTTTCTTTGATATAAAACAGAGAAAATACATTCAGATTTAGGTTAGTATTGCCTTGTCATATAGGAGAATATAATATTGTTTTGAATAAGCCACTGATTTTAGGCTCTGCGCCTATGACTCAACGGGCTAAGGCGCCAGCCACGTACACCTGAGCTGGCGGGTTCGAATCCAGCCGGGGCACGCCAAACAATAATGACGGCTGCAACCAAAAAATGGTCGGGCATTGTGGCGGGCGCCTGTAGTCCCAGCTACTTGGGAGGCAGAGGCAGGAGATTTGCTTGAACCCAGGAATTGGAGGTTGCTGTGAGCTGTGATGCCACAGCACTCTATCCAGGGTGACAGCTTGAGGCTCTGTCTCAAAAAAAAAAAACAAAAGAATAAGCCACTGATTTTGATATTCCCCCCAAAAAAGTGGTCTTCATCAATGCAGCATTTAGGTATAACTGATACTTGAGTACTATCAAGAGCCCCAGAGTGACGAACTCTCCATCATTAGTCAATTTATTTATGGTGGGTTCAGCGCCTGTGGCTCAAAGGGCTAAGGCACCTGAGCTGCCAGGTTCGAATCCAGATAGGGCCCGCCAAACAACGACGGCTGCAACCAAAACATGGCCGGGCATTGTGGCAGGGGCCTGTAGTCCCAGCTACTTGGGAGGCGGAGGCAGGAGACTCACTTGAGCCCAGGAATTGGAGGTTGCTGTGAGCTGTGATGCCACAGCATTCTATCCAGGGTGACAGCTTGAGGCTCTGTCTCAAAAAAAAAAAAAAAAACTTCTACTAACATGCTGTTAAGCTAAGGTTACTGACCCTCTGCATTAAAAATTCTGTGGGGGCTTGGCATCTATAGCTCAAGTGGCTAAGGCGCCAGCCACATATACCAGAGCTGGTGGGTTTGAATCCAGCTTATGCCTGCCAAACAACAATAACTACAACCAAAAATAGCTGGGCGTTGTGGTGGGTGCCTGTAGTCCCTGCTACTCGGGAGGCTGAGGCAAGAGAACTGCCTAATGTGGTGCCTGTGGCTCAGTAAGTAGGGTATTGGCCCCATATACCAAGGGTGGTGGGCCAAACCCAGCCCTGGCTGAAACAGCAAAATAAGCCCAGGAGCTGGAGTTTGCTGTGAGCTGTGATGCCACCACACTCTACCCAGGGCGTCAGCTTAAGGCTATATCTCAAAAAAATAAAAAATAAGTAAAAATTCTGTGTGTATCCAATTAAGTTGTGTCTAAGGCTTGGGATCTCCTGCTGCTTCTTGCCACTGGTTGAGAGTTATCTGGTCTATCACAGTGGCATCACCCTTTGCTTGGGAACTCATTTCCTGCTCCTGTCCTATCTAGCACATTTCTGATAAGAGATGCGACGATTACCTCTTAGAACATTAAGGAACACTCACCACACTAAATGTAGCACTTTACGAATATTCTTTGATGAAATCTTAATAAATCTGGCTCAGCGCATGTGGCTCAATGGGCTAAGGCGCCAGACACGTACACCTGAGCTGGTGGGTTCGAATCCAGCCTCGGCCCGCCAAACAACAATGACAGCTGCAACCAAAAAATAAATGGCCGGGCGTTGTGGCGGGCGCCTGTGGTCCCAGCTACTTGGGAGGCAGAGGCAGGAGACTCGTTTGAGCCCAGAATTGGAGGTTTCTGTGAGCTGTGATGCCACGGCACTCTATCCAGGGTGACAGCTTGAGGCTCTGTCTCAAAAAAAAAAAAGTAGGTCAAATAAATGAACCTTTGAAGGGTAGAATTGTTTGCTTGAACAGGGAAGAAGGGAAAGGTGTTTTTGCCAAGGAAAAGGCCAAGAAAAAACTTATTTAGGGTCACCCCAGGGAACACACAGGAATTTCAATGTCACTGCTCTTCTCTCTTCAATCTGAATTTGTCTGGTGACATTCGGCAAGACTGTATATCTCTACAAGTCAAAGGTGAGGTCAAGTAGAGACTCTTAAATTTACCCTTAGGGAGTGGTTCCCAGCCTGAGATGAGAGTACCAAATGAACTGGAAATTGGGGGGTAAAAAACTACATATGCTTACACCCCACCCCAATATTTGAGGTACCTCTATGGAGAAGGGTAACCCAGCCATGCTGTCTGAAAATTTGCCCCCAGTGATCCTGTACAACCTCCTGGTTGATGGCCGCTGCTGAGGGGATCTCTGCATCTTCTAGGGAGGTATCATCGAGCACACTTTGCCCTACAAAGATCTCCAAGGCCAAGTTTTCTCAGGATTCCAACATCCTTCCCTTGTAAAACATGAGCAGTTACATAGCTGAGCCAGCACAAGTGGGTAATCAACTCACTCCCAGTTCAGCAGAGATTCCCATCATCCTCTCATTTAAATGGTATGAACACACCCCAGGGGGTTTTTGAAGAGTGTCTGGCATATAGAGAAAGCCCTCACCACAGTAAGTCGTCAAGTCTTCATGAAAGATGTATTTATACTCTCCTTGAGCAGAAGTTATGTTCCCAGTTCTGCAGGTGATAACTGATCATTTAAGTAACTGGATCTGGGGCCCCAGACAAGTAGGAAGGAGATTGGATACAGATCCTCTGAACACCTCGTGTATTTGTTTTTTTGTTTATTTACCTTGTCCCTCCATTGTATGTTATCAACTTCATTTTTTAAGAGAAAAATGAAAAAAGAGGGCAAAAGAGAAAGAGAAAATAAAACTTGAATCCTAAAAAAATTTTTTATTTTATTTTATTTTTTTTGAGACAGAGCCTCAAGCTGTCACCCTGGGTAGAGTGTTATGGCATCACAGCTCATAGCAACCTCTAACTCCTGTGCTCAAGCGAGTCTCCTGCCTCCGCCTCCCAAGTAGCTGGGACTACAGGCACCCGCCACAACGCCCGGCTATTTTTTGGTGGCAGCCGTCATTGTTGTTTGGCGGGCCCAGGCTGGATTCTAACCTGCCAGCTCAGTTGTATGTGGCTGGTGCCTTAGCCGCTTGAGTCACAGGCGCTGAGCCAAAAAAAATTTTTTTTAATATTATACGAGATATTCTCTAATGATCAAGATCCTTCTTGCTCCTTGAAAAACCAAGTTTCTCCCATCAGAAGATGGAAAAAAAATGTCAGGTTGGGTCTTTAAACGCAAGCGTTGACTTTCCAAATGCGAAATCAGACTGGTCGCTTTAGGATGAAGACCTTGAGCTTTGCACTGAGACCTGCCTTGGTGCCCCAGCGGCGATCTTCACCCGGAGTGGACAAGAGAGGCCCCCAAAGCCTTTTGGCTGATGGAAGAGCAAAAGTCTCACCCATGCAGACACCACCATGCCTGACTGAGGAAGAGGGACCCTGAGGAGTCTCAGCTGTGAATGTTTATGATTGCCCACATGCAAATGTCATTTGCTGCCATTTGCTCTCTTGACCAGGGTAGCCCTGGATGAAGACATCGCTGGTGGAGATGGCCTTTGCCCAGTGCCCTGCAGTGGGGGTTGGAGTGGATGGGAGCTGTAACTTCGCCCTCGGCAGCTGTCAGACAGCCACAGAGGCCAAGCTCTCCCAGGGCTCACTGGTGACATTTCTCCTCGTGGGGTGGAAAAGATTCCAAAGAAAGCTATCACATTTGGGGTTTTCATTGCTGTTATTATTATGAATTTTACTTCTGAAGCAAAGGGCATCTCCCTAAAAGAGTAAGTAGCTTCTAAGGGTCCTTTACCTGTTTCCTGGGACTCTTACAGTCTGCCATATGATAGTCTGGATGTTCAGAGCATTTCAAGGAAAAAGGAAAATAGTTCTGTTTCTTTCTCATCTACTCTCTTTACCCAGGATTCTGTAAAAACACACCTGAGTTCTGGAGGCATGGACATAAAAGGCCCAAAGACCCAGGTACATGTAAGTCAAGGCGAGGTGAATGGGGGCTTCCCAGGAGGTGCTGGGAGCTGAGTAAAAGGGTCACTTTGCATACGAGACTTCAGGAGCCCTTTCCTCTGACAAAGAGACCGGAGGCTGGAGTGCTGTTTATGGGGAAACCCTTAGCAGAAGCTCCCAACTTGGCAGCAGATTAGAACCTCCTAGGGAGCTTCTTAAAAACTACTGGTTTTTATGTCATGCTTTCTAAGATCAATAAAACCCTTCTGGTGCCTGCACACGCAGCATCAGCTGGGCATTTGGGTCTAGCTAAGAGTTACAAACTCAGATATCTCCAAGGGCTGGTAAGTAAGGCAAGGGCTAAAGAGGGACAGATACAAGGCAACAGAGAGTGGTAGAATTTCTAGTTTCCCCAGAGGAGATGGATATTTGGATTTTTATGTGAAATTTCCCAACTTAAAAAGATGACCACAATTCATTTAAAATGAGTCTCTTCGAAGATATATAAGGCAACAGGCTCCCACCTGAAGCATTCCCTATGCTCGGTCCCTAGGTGACCTAGTCTTTCTTACTCTCCAAGATAAACTAGCAAGGCTCGGCACCTGTGGCTCAATGGGCTATAGTGCCAGCCACGTACACCTGAGCTGGCGGGTTTGAATCCAGCCTGGGCCCGTCAAACAACAATGATGGCTGCAACCAAAAAATAGCCGAGCATTGTGGCAGGCGCCTGTAGTCCCAGCTACTTGGGAGGCGGAGGCAAGAGACTCTCTTGAGCCCAGGAATTGGAGGTTGCTGTGAGCTGTGATGCCACGGCACTCTATCCAGGGTGACAGCTTGAGGCTCTGTCTCAAAAAAAAAAAAAAAATAAGATAAACTAGCAAGACAGAGGAAAGAAAGAGCTTGTCCCCAGAACTTGATCACATGACATGGTAAACGTTGGCCCCCAGCAGTCTGGGAGCTGCTGCTTTCCCTTTTAAACACTTCTTTTTTGGGGAGGGGATTTTTTTTCTTATTAAATCATAGCTGTGTACATTAATGCAATCATAGGGTACAATGTGTGCTGGTTTTATATACAATTTGAAATATTTTCATCAAACAGGTTAACATAGCCTTCATGGCATTTTCTTAGCTATTGTGTTAAGACATTTGTATACATTTAGTAAATTTCACCCTTGTAAGATGCACTGTAGGTGTGGTCTCACCAATTACCCTCCCTCCACTCATCCTCCCCCCCTCCTCCCCTCCTTCTCCCCTTTCCCCATATTCTTGGGCTATAATTGCATTACAGCTTTCATAAGAAAGCTATAACTTGACTTCATAGTAGGGCTGAGTACATTGGATACTTTTTCTTCCATTCTTGAGATACTTTGCTAAGAAGAATATGTTCCAGCTCCATCCATGTAAACAGGAAAGAGGGAAAGTCTCCATTTTTTCTTTTTTTTTTTGAGACAGAGCCTCAAGCTGTTGCCCTGGGTAGAGTGCTGTGGCATCACAGGTCACAGCAACCTCCAACTCCTGGGCTTAGGTGATTCTCCTGCCTCTGCCTTCCAAGTAGCTGGGACTACAGGCACCCCCCACAATGCCCGGCTATTTTTTGGTTGCAACCATCATTGTTGTTCGACGGGCCCAGGCTGGATTCGCACCTGCCAGCTCAGGTGTATGTGGCTGGAGCCTTGGCCGCTTGAGCCACAGGCACTGAGCCTCTCCATCTTTTTTTAAGACTGAATAATATTCCATGGTGTACATATACCACAATTTATTAATCCATTCTTGGGTCAATGGGCACTTGGGTTTCTTCCATGACTTAGCAATTATGAATTGGGCTACAATAAACATTCTGTACAAATATCTTTGTTATAATGTGATTTTTGGTCTTCTGGATATATACCTAATAGAGGAAATGTAGGATCGAATGGCAGGTCAACTTTTAGATCCCTAAGTGTTCTCCAAACATCTTTCCAAAAGGAACATATTAGTTGCATTCCCACCTGCAAGCAAAAGTGTTCCCTTTTCTCCACATCCACACTAACATCTCTGGTTTGGGGATTTTGTGATGTGGGCTAATCTTACTGGAGTTAGATGATATCTCAAACTAGTTTTGATTTGCATTTCTCTGATGATTAAGGATGATGAGCATTTTTTCGTATGTCTGTAGGCCGTGCGCCTGCCTTCTTCAGAGAAGTTTCTCTTCAGGTCCCTTGCCCACCCTGAGATGGGATCACTTGTTCTTTTCTTGCTAATACGTTCTCTGTGGATTCTGGTTATTAAACCTTTGTCAGAGGCATAACCTGAAAATATCTTCTCCCATTCTGAGGGCTGTTTGCTTGCTTTACTTACTGTGTTCTTGGCTGTGCAGAAGTTTTTTAGTTTGATCAGATGGTCAAGAAGATTTTGGTTTCAGGAAGAGCACAGAAATATTCCTATGACCAAAGTCGGTGGCCCTGGCCCTGAGAAGCTTCACCGGGGCTTCTTAGGGATGTGCCACTGGGTCCACGACTTTAGAGGGAACCCAACAAAAACAAGGAGTGGAATAACTAAACTGACCTCCAAAAAGATCATTGTGGGGCCTTTTGTTAAAAAAAAAAAAAAAAATCACAAATCAGAGAGAGTGGTGTTTGAGAAAGAACACAGCACTGAAGCCAGACACTTAGCCACTATATGACACTGGACAAATCAAACCATCATGAGCCTCAGACTTCACATCCATAAAATGGGCAGAAGAATACCTTCCCCATGGAGTTGCAACTATAGATATAATGAATACAGTGCCTGACACACAGTACACACTCCATAAATTCCCACACAACTACTTTGTCCCTTGGTAATCTAATGAAAGCCTCTCAGAACCCTCACAGTTGGTGAGTCCTTCCAAATATCAAATGTAATTATTAATTCCCTTTTGTTTTTCTGCAATACCAGACAACTACACACTCAATCTGTACATTTGTGGGACAAAGGTAATGCATGCCTCCTTCAGACATAGCACTTTCTTGCTGCTAGCATCACATGGAGGTTCTCCTGATCCCTGTTGTCTTCTGAATTCTGCCTGCCTTTCCACATGCCTTAGGTATATCAGAGTATTAGTACCATGCTCGCTGCTCAGCACCCCAACTCAGCAATCTGCATATGGTCCCCTGACATAATTACCCTTAGAGAAGGGAGTGTATGTTGCTCATCTTTGCATCCTCTTATAGATACAGAAATGTCACCCAGGACACAAATATCACCCAAGGCACTTTCTCCCAGCTTTGGTATGCAGAGCCCCATCTTGCCTCCAGGACCCATTGCCAGTTCCAAGAACATGTTTCCCATCTTGGTGGGCTTTGCACTGAGCAAAGCAGCTATAGTCATGGCTTCCCATCTTCCACATCTGTCTACCTTCAATTTAAACCCACAAACATGTAGTGAATTTTATCTCCAAACATCCTCCTAAGGCCCTGGGGCAAAGTTCATTCTCAGCCCTTTGCCCAAGCTTCCCCCAGGATTAGGGTGGGGTATCAATTCGCTTGAGGGGATGACATCTGACCAGTAAACTGCTTTTTATTAATATTTCTCTGCTCTGTATCTTGCCCTGGAGCCATCTCTGATTCAGAGTCCTTTGTCCAGGAATGGAGTGGGTACGAATGTTAACTGACATAACTGATTATTTTTAAACAAAGAACTTTTATGGTCAAATGGATCCCCTTCAAAACAGGCAATCTAAGGGCAAAACAAAGCCCAGAGGCGGGGGACCCACACACCTTTCCTTGGAAGGTCCAGTGCAGTTTTCCTAACCGACAAGCAGCTGGTAAGCCCTGTGCACCCACTACAAACACTTCTCTGCCCTCAAGCCATGGCTGAGCTGCTGTAAGTGTGGTGCGGGGACACCAAATAATCACAGGACAGCGTGAGATGAGCCACAAATAAGGCAAACACAGACTGCTCCAAATTCAGCTCAAAGCTGTGCTTCTAGCCGCCTTCACGTCCTAGGCGCCAATCCAGAGGCCACCGTGGTCTTTTGGAGATAGACACCGAATCTTGTGGTTTCCTGGCTTCAACTCCTTTGGCACTCACCTTTGCATTTAGAATGAATCCCTGTCCCCTCCCATGGCCTACTGCTGACTGAGTCACCTTCATTCTCCCCCGAGGTGAGCGTCTGCCAGGCTCTGGCCTCTGACTTCATGACACACCCCTCACTCCCATCTACTCCTGGAAGATTTCTTCTCATCCAACTTCTCAGTCTTCTGCTCCAATGTCACTTGCCCTTTGTTATTCTTTATCACAGAACTCCATTTTCTTTAGAGCCCTCGTCACTGTCTGACATTGATTTGTTTGCATAATTGTTATATGTTTATCTTCCTCCTTAAGCTGTAAACTCAGGGAGGGCAGGGCCTGGTGGGGCTAGGCCAGCATGTGGCGCAGGGACAGAGCATGCACAGAGTGCGGTTCTGAAAGAAGTGAATGCAAGGTCAGCACAGCAGGTGCGATGACCCCCTAGACCCCTGGACACATCCACCAATATCTCCTTGGCAGCTGCATTCCTGGTTTCCCTCCCCTCCCCCCTTGAGCAGTGTCACACTTACTGGGGGAGCACACCTAGGGTTCCACAAAGGGAGACACAAACCTGCCCAAGAGCTCCTCCTATGAGGTATAATTTGGGGCTTATTCTAAGATCTTAAACTTCTGGTCCTTCACCCAAGTTGTTTCCCAAGGAAGTGTGTTGGGCTGTGGCGCTGGCGCGCCTGCCTAAGCTCACAGCAGGTCAGCCTCAGGGACAACCCTACTGCTGCCACCCAGGACATCAGGTGTGCCCAGAGTGGCCGAGGGTGCAGGGAGTGGCTGTGAGACGCTGGAGGACATCACACCTGAGCCAAACACTAGACAGTCAGTGCCACGCAGGACATACTGATTTGATGCCTCAGAAGGAAATGGCTGATACCCTTGCCTAGGGACCAGACTTGGGCTGAAATGGGTGTTGACAATGGCTGCGGATTGGACCTCAAGGACCGTTTCCCCGAACTAAGTCTGGGTCTCACCGTCAAAGAGCGCACTCCTCCAGAGCATACGTATCCACTGGGAAATTTCAGCTCTAAAGTAGACTGCATTCGAGAAATTAAACAGAAAAAACCTTTTACAATTGTATGTGAAGAGGTAGATAATAGCAAGTTTTAGAATACCATAGAGCTTGTTATTGAATGGCAGCCCTGAAGGAAAGATATATTAGTGCTGTTAGGGATATTCAATTCACTGTGACACCAGAACCCCACTGTGTGTGCTCGTAACGGTAAGTTACCACTAATAGAGCCCTTACACTGAGCAAAGCGCTTTACAGGCATTTCTCATTCAAACCGACACACAGAAATTCTTCTCCCATTTTCTTTTTTGTTGTTGCTTAATGTTATAGGCCCTTAAGAGTTCTTTTTCTTTTTAGTTCAGAATATTACAGGGTTGCAAATGTTTTATTTACATGGATAGCTTTTGCATTGCTTATGTCAAAGTTGTAAGTGTATCTATCACCCAGCCAGTGTGTGTTGTACCTGTTAGTTGTGATTTCACTTATCCCCTTAGTCTTCTGGTTCCAAATGGGCTCAGAGAGGTTAAGCAGTCACACAGCTTATGTGTGGTAGGGCTGAGTACCTCCCCGCATGGCTCCTCCATTCCTCCTGCAACTGCCTCTGTGCTTTCGGAATGAGGCTGTAACAGCTTGAAATTATCATCTATAGGCTGGGCGTGGTGGCTCACGCCTGCAATCACAGCACTCTGGGAGGCTGATGTGAGCAGATTGCCTGAGCTCACAGCTTTGAGGCCTGCCTGAGCTACAGTGAGACCCCATATGTAAAAATAGCCAGGTGTTGTGGTGGGCACTACAAGTCCCAGCTACTTGGGAGGCTGAGGCAAGGGAATCACTTGAGCCCAAGAGTTAGAGGTTGCTGTGAGCTATGATGCCACAGCACTCTACAGAGGGCGACATAGTGAGACTGTCTCAAGAAAAAAAAATTCATCATCCACCACCAGGTTGACTTCCTTTCCCCGTCTAGGTGGCCTCATCACTAGCCACCTAGGCAGACGGTTCTCAAGGCTGCCACTCAAAAATGGAACAAAGCCTCATCCGCCAGTCACCCCTATCCAGTGCCTCCTGTCACACAGGACACCTGCTGCCTTGACTGTGAAGCATTAACAGTACTCGGCTCCATGCAGCACATTTTTCCCCAAACCTGAAAACACTTAAAAGAAAAAGTGCTCCTTTTCAAAATGCCATAGACACAGCTGAATCAAATGGATGTCTTTTAAATATAATCTAGCACAGGTGTCTTTCTTGACAGACTAATAATAGTAATGATTAATGTCTACGATTTGCTGAATATTTACTATGTGTCAGATGTTTTACATAGATATTTCTCTTAAATAGCTGTATCAGGACTAATGTACACCATAATAATATTATAACATATACTCATTTAGTGGATATTACTAGTGTCTTAATAGTTATGAATACGGGCTCGGCGCCTGTAGCTCAGTGGCTAGCGCACCAGTCACATACACCAGAGCTGGTGGGTTCGAACCCAGCCCGGACCTACCAAACAACAATGACAACTACAACCAAAAAACAGCCAGGCATTGTGGCAGGCACCTGTAGTCCCAGCTACCTGGGAGGCTGAGGCAAGAGAATCACTTAAGCCCAAGAGTTTGAAGTTGCTGTGAACTATGACACCATGGCACTCTACCGAGGGCAACATAGTGAGACTCTGTCTCAAAAAAAAAATAGTTATGAATACAACAATAAAGTATATTATTTATCCATTTTGAATCATTAGTGAAATCAATAGTCATTGTTTCAAACTTTTATACCAATTACAGTTTAGAACATAGCCATGTATTGTGAAGATTAATTTATTTATTCTTCCTGACAGTACTATGTTATGAGATCATTTTTGCATATGAGGAAACCAAGGCCCAGAGAGGATAAATAACTTGTCCAAGGTCACACAGCTTGCAGGTACCAATGCAATGCTGGGGTTTGAACTCAAGAAGTCCAATTTCAGAGTCCACGTTTGAGATCTCTATTTTCTGCGGCTTCACATGGTTAAAGGCTGACCTCTTGAGAGAGCAAAAGATAAGTGCATGACAATAATGCAATTGTTAATAAAAAAAGAAAAAGAAAAAAGATTAGTAGATTCAGGCAAGAGTCAATTCTGTGACAGAATCAAAATCACATTTATTTATAGAAACAATTTTACACATTGTGTCGAAATCAAAATAAGTGATAAGTGTTTAATGTTACATATTATAATGATTTCCATTTTTTAAATTTACTTTTATAAATTTCAAGTTAATGTGAGGGGTAGAAACAGCTAGATTAGAATGTTTGCATTTGTTAGGTAGAGTCCCTTGCGGAGTTGTGTCTGCACCCCAGAAGTGTGCCATATACCCTAACATTGTGTGCACGAAGTAGGACCACACCAATCCCCCTCCCTTCCCCCTTCTTCCCCCTCCCCCCAACTCATATTGAATTGAGTTTTTATCTTATGTGGGTGTATATTAGCTCCTCTACTGGCTTCATATTAGTAGTGAGTACATTGGATTCTTGCTTTTCCATTCTTGTGATATTTTACTAAGAAGACTGTTTTTCGGCTCGGCGCCTGTGGCTCAACGGGCTAGGGCGCCAGCCACGTACACCTGAGCTGACAGGTTCGAATCCAGCCCGGGCTGCCAAACAATGATGGCTGCAACCAAAAAATGTCCAGGTGTTGTGGCGGGCGCCTGTGGTCCCAGCTACTTGGGAGGCGGAGGCAAGAGACTCGCTTGAGCCCAGGAATTGGAGGTTGCTGTGACCCGTGATGCCACAGCACTCTAACCAGGGTGACAGCTTGAGGCTCTGTCTCAAAAAAAAAAAAAAAGGACTGTTTTTCAACTCCATCCAGGTTAATACAAAAGATGTAAAGTCTCCATCTTTTTTATGGCTGAATAGTATTCCATGGTATCCATATGCCACAGTTTGTTAATCCATTCCTGGGTTGATAGGCATTTAGGTTGTTTCCACATCTTCACAACTATAAATTGAGCTGCAATAAACAATCTAGTGCAAATTTCCTTATGATAAAATATTTTTTCTTCTGGGTAGATGCCTAATAGCAGGATTTGGGGGTTAAATGGGAAGTCTAATTTGAGCACTTTGAGGATTTTCCATACTTCTTTCCGAAGAGGCTGTATTAGTTTGCAGTCCCACCAACAGTGTAGAAGTGTCCCTCTGTCTCCACATCCACACCAGCATCTGCAGCTTCGGACTTTGTGATGGGGCCATTCTCACCGGGGTTAGGTGACTTGCATTATGATGTCCACTTTTCAGATGAAGCAAATACTTAGAAATCCTTGCAGCTGTTAGAAACACTCCTAAAGGTAATTTGTTGTCACCATTCATAGAACACCTGGAGTGGTTTGTAATGTATTCACTGGTATTGAATGGGGAGATTAACTAAAACCCTCATGCAGAGGGCATGTACCTAACTAGTGTGGTGCACCTGTGTGTGTGCATGTGCAAACGCAGCAGCCTGCACGGTTTGTGAATAGCCAGGAGCACGTGGGTAGACCATGCAACGTGGCTGCCATCATATAGTGACCTGGGTGGTGGAGCCCGGTGTGAGGCAGACCTGATCCAAAGCCCGTGCACTGTCTCACCACCCTGCCTTTCTGAAAAAATGGCTGAGAAGGATTTCGACTGTGCTTTCCTAAAAAACCCTGAATTAATGTTTAAAGCTATTTATTAAGAGGAGATAACTGACCTAATACTCATAAAGTATAATTTATCTGCTATCCTTTGGTCTGTTAATTTTCTATCTTCTGCAAATTCTGAATCCCCAGCGTTTCTCATGAATCGCAATGGTTATCGTGAAAACGGTTATGCATTCAATTGATTGCTTTTAGTGCAAAATTCTGTGCAGTTTGCTATAAGCTTGGATTTGTGTTTTGCAGTATTTCTTTTTAGTTTACTGTAGCCTAATTCTTTTTTTCTCTCTTTTTCTAAGTGGTTTATTTTTAACTAAAATATATAGCAACAGAAACCAAGGAGTCGTGCGGGAAACATATCTGTGGACATTGTTATTAATTTATTATCTATTGTTAGTCACAGAGTCACAGTGACTGACAGGGTAATTGTGAATATGACACTGTCTACAGAATAGATCAGGGAAAGTGGGGGAGGAAGAAAGCAGTCAGACCTTATTATAATTAGGTCACACAGACAAACCAGAATGCCTATAAGCCTTGTTCTTCCTTTAAAATGATTAATTACGAAGCACAATTTGCTTTTCTTTGCCTTAAACCATACCTTTGAGGCAAGTTTCTATACCCTCCCTTTTGCCCCCACTGGCTAGCTCATCCTGAGGTTATTCAAGATTATTTCCAAAATGTCACAGCACACATGGAAAAGAAAAATGACTGTAAGGTTAAAGATCCAGGCTGCTCCTTATCAGAACTGACCTGCCTGGAGAGAGGGATCTGGCTGCCCTAACTCCACCAACCCAAAGAACTAGGGGGCCTGTGTGTCTCTTTCATACTACTTCAGAGATCAGGGTTTAAGGTTATAATTAGGGACACAAATGAGCCAAAGCAATGTCCTAAATTTCCATCAGCTGGGGCCGCTTCCCCTCTTCCTCTGCAACCATCCTGATGCTCGCCCTGCTTCCCAAGGAGCCACGATGGCAGCGCGTGTCCAACACTCTTAGCCCTTCACCCAAATCACACAGTGACTCTATGAAACTCCTGCTGCTATTCACACCCTCTCCCAGATGAGGAAAAGGAAGCTCAGGTTGGGACTAACAAACCAGGCAAACTGGCTTCCAGGCCTACTAACAAGGACCCACTTCTCCGGCATTACTGCAAGTATCTTGGCACATTGGGTAGAACAAGAAGGCCAACGAGTTGGGAAGGGGGGAGTCTCAGAGCAGTACTGACGGCCGAGGAAAAGGTTCACGGTCTGTGCCACATCCCCCACCCTCAGGGCTTTGGGAAGCAACACATGAGCCCCCAGAGCTGCCTTTGGGGCTGCCATCTGTCCTCAGAGATTTGAAGAAGAAATGGGACCAAACCTGAATTGCCACATTTCTTTTATAGACTGCTGAATGCTGCCATTCATCTGCCTAAGGAGGAAAGTGGAGTCTGTCCCTGGGGATGAACTTTGTGAGACAGCAAAGACAGTCCTCTCTCGTGTTGAACTTGGCCCCGTCAAACCAGGACTTCTGCTGTCGAAGTGACGTCCTCTTCTCTGCTCTCCCTCCGTCCCCTCTCTTCCTCCTTCTCTGCAATTCTTCCCTAGTTTGACACTTTGAAATACCCCACCACGTGTTTAAAACTTCGTCACACCATCCAGTAATTCCTTGAGCTCTTTGATATAGAGACCATTAAACGGCTCTTGGCTCAGGAATAAGACTTACTCTGTCAGCCTGAAAAAGAAATATTGTTTCAACACTTCTTGCCCCTACAAGTCATCACTCTCTAGTATACAACAAATGTCTATGATTAAATGGCTGTAGAATAAATAAAATTTTTTAAAAATTAATTTTTTTGTAATAAACTCTAATTGTTAGAGCAATAAAATATGTTCATGCTGACAATATTTCTGTAAATCTCTTTTTCTCCTATTCATGTTCCCATGTACCACATTCAGCTAAATGCTCAATGCGGATTTATTTACGGAGTGAGGAGACTTTTTAAGTTTCCCCTGTCAAAGCCCTCCGAAATGACTATTATCTCTTAGGGACAATGTGTATCTCTGGGAAATTTTTCCATTAGGCACAGAGCGTCACCACCCTCCAATTTATTAAGCCTGTCTCTATACATGACTCTGCAAGTGGGAGAAGTATAAGGTAATGCTTTGGCACTGAACAGGCCTGGGTTTGTTCCCAAACCAGCAATTCTACATTCCCATATGTGCATAAAAAGCCATGTACATAGATGGAATTTGCAGTATTGTTTTTAATAGAAAAGCATAGGAAACAACCTAAATGTCCCCAAGGAAAAGAATGGATATGACAGAATATTATGCAAGAGTTAAAAGAAGTGACTTAGATAAAGACAATAGCTCACATTTATCAAGTGCTTACAGTGGAATAACGACAAATTTCTGTTCCATAGCTACTAATGTCAAGTTCACTCCCATGCTCCAATGTTGGTGATGCATACTTGAAAGCACAAGAGGGATTCAGTGAAAATCTACATCACCAATGGATATAAATATTCATTTGTCTATGGATGGATGGCTGGGACATCTTTAATAAGAAAAATAAAAAAATACCTAGTATTGAGTACTTCCTGTTCTGAGTGATTTACATGGTTTTAACTCAATTAATCCTCCCAAAAACCTAATACACCTAAGAGAGCATTTTAATAGACCTCCTAATACGCCATTAGAACCTACATTTCATAGATAAAGAAATTAAAGCACAGAGAGGACAGGAAATTTGCCCAAGGTCACACAACTAGCAATTTTAGGGCTGGTAATTCATCCCAGACAGACTGGTTCTCCATTCAGTGTGATCTTAAGCACTTTGCTATTTCTCTGTATGAATCAACAGGGATAGATGTGAAAATAAGATGTGAGTGTAAAAAATAGGATGCAGAATTTTATATAAGACATCATTTGTGCAAACTTAAGAACACATGTATATTATAATAATACCATGCATTGGCTACGAATATATAAACACATTAAGTAGAAGTATTTGTAAGTGGACGCAAGAAGCTCCATCCAACTCCTGAGAGTGGCTCATTGTAGAAAGAGGGGAAGAGAGACAATAAAAGAGATGTGACTGCCTCTCAATGTTTTATCTCCTAAGAAGAAAAGCTACAAAGCAAATATAAAGATCCAACACAATTTTTCTTATTGAGAGATAATGCTCATTCTACTATTCCTTGAATTTTTCTGTATTTTTTTAATTTCTCAAAGATTTTTAAATTTTTTAAATTTCTCAAAATTTAAAAATGTAAAAAACAAACAACAAGAAAAAAATGCCACAATTTCCAGCTGAGCTATTTACTCACTAGCATCTTCAGTATGCCTCTAATAGTCTCTGAGTCTCAGAGTCTTAACCAATGAAAGAGAGATGCTAAGATTATTAATACCTGCAACTTCTAGAGCTATTGCAAAAACTAAACAGGTCATGTGTGTAAAGTGCTTTGCTTCGGACCCAAGGAGATGGTAGCTACTATTTTTGAGACCAAGTTAGCCCAGATTTATCTTTGGTAACATAATAAGGGGAAAAGTAGGTGAAAGAATTGAGGACCTCTGGTTTATGGGATTGCTTTCTTGCAATTTTGCAAGATGATTCGTACTTTTAAAAGAGGAAAGAGCCTAGGGCAGTTGTTCAGCACTTTGGGATACCAAGCTGGGAGAATCACCTGAGGCCAAGAGTTGAGACCAGCCTTACTAGCTGGAAATAGTAAGACTCCATCTCAACAAAAGAATTTTTAAAGTTAGCAGGGTGGGGTGGCACGCACCTATAGTCCTAGCTACCCCAGCAGGTAAAGCAGAAGTATTGCTTGAGTCCAGCAGTTGGAGGTGACAGTGAGCTATGATCAGGCCACTGCACCCCTGAGTGCAGTGACAGAACAAGCGCCTGCCTCTAAAAGAAAGAAAAGAAGAGGAAAGGTGACATGAGTGCTGATATGGACTTATCAGAAGCTGATCTGTCTTTATCCAAAAAAAAGAAAGTCAATCCCCCCAAAAAAATCTAAAAGAGAGAATCTAGCCTCAAATTGACCAGTCATTCCACAAATATTTATATGGTCCCTGATCATTGATCATTTATTGTCCCTTTGGCCACCCAGCAATTAATCGCCCTTTCTGCATTTGGGAAATCCACTACTGCAAAAGTCTTGTGAAAGGTAGGGCCCCCATACCTTCCACAGAAGCCACAATGTCCAGGTTACTCTACGCTCGTGCTGATAATGCTGGGCATGGTGGTGTCCAGCCTGCAGTCTCAGCTACTCAGGAGGCTGAGGTGAGAGGATCCCTTGCACCTGGGAGTTTGAAGTTGTAGTGCACTGTGACTGTGACTAGCCACCGCACCCCAGAGTGAGTGAGTGAGATTCCCATCTCTATAAAGTAGGGCTCTGCCTCCATATACCGAAGGTGATGGGTTCAAACCCTGCCTCGGCCGAACTGCAAAACAGAAAAATAGGCTCGGCGCCTGTGGCTCAATGGGCTAAGGCGCCAGCCATGTACACCTGAGCTGGCAGGTTCGAATCCAGCCTGGGCCCGCCAAACAACAATGATGGCTGCAACCAAAAAATGGCTGGGCGTTGTGGCAAGTGCCTGTAGTCCCAGCTACTCAGGAGGCTGAGGCAAGAGAATCACCTAAGCCCAGGAGTTGGAGGTTGCTGTGAGCTGTGTGATGCTCAGCTGTGTGATGCTTTATCAACTGAGGGTGATAAAGTGAGACTCTGTCTCTACAAAAAAAAAAAAAAAAAGTTTAAATTTTTTTTTTGAAAAGACCAAAGCTGATGAACAAGAAAAATTAACTGCCTACTGCATAAAACCTGACGTTATGTAAAAGAAATTTTTAAAAATCCAAACAGGCACCAAAGTATCATTCACAATGCCTAGCATCCACTCAGAAAATTATTACGCATGAAAACAAAGATAGAAAAATGCTTTGTGTAATAATAACAAGCTGACAGATGATGGAATTAGAGCTTTAAAGCAGTTATTACAAACATGGCTTAAGGAAAAATATTACCATAAGAAGAGAGAAATAAAAACTATTTTAAAAGAATGATATTAAACTTCCAAAGCTGAAAATATATATATGATATCTGAATGAAAAATTCACGGGAAAAGTTTAACAAAATACTAGGACACTGCTAATAAAAAGATCAATGAGGGTGGCGCCTGTGGCTCAAAGGAGTATGGCGCCGGCCCCATATACCGGAGGTGGTGGGTTCAAACCCAGCCTTGGCCAAAAAATACTACAAAAAAAAACCAAAAAAGATCAATGAACTTAAAGATAGGACAGAAAACATAGAAAACACATACACTTCCCCCTCCAAAAGACTAACAAAAATATTCTCAGTGACCTGAGGAACCATACCATGTGGTCTAACACACATAAAAGGTGAATTTCTGGAAGAAAAGGGGAATGCCAAAAATATTTAAAGAAAAAATAGCCAAGAAGTTTCCAAAATTCATCAAAATTATAAATTCACAGATCCAAGAAACTCAGACTTTAAGTATCACAAGCAAAAAGAAAGCCACATCAATGATTAAAAAAAAAATTCCCCAAAACAACCCATGAAAAGGGCACATTATATACAAGAGACAAGGTAAGAATTACCACTAACATAAAAAACAATGCAAGCCAGAAGAGAAAGGGATGTCATCTAGAAAGCACAAGGAAAAAATTGTCCATGCAGAACTCTATGTGCATGAACATATCCCTAAAATTGCAGGTGAATAAAAACTGGAACTTGAATGAATGGAAATCTGAAGAATATATAAAATAAGAAAGAATCCCCTGCTCTGGTGGAAGATTTCCTGAAGGGAAGGAACAGTGGGGTTACTACCTTCCTAAAACATCATTCTTACAAGAGCTCAGTGACAATAGATAACGCTTTGGAAAATGTGGAAAATTCACTCCTGGGGAAACTGACCTGAAGATGCAGATCATGTATTTCTTTGTTGTTTTAGGATTTAATTTTGCAGACTACAAGCCTTTACAATGCACAATATCCTGAGACCACGTTGCAACTTCAGTGGGCATATGAAATCAATGGCCTCGGGGTTAGAGGGTGTTTTTTGGTTTTTAGTTTTCACAATATTCTTAAGTAATCTGTCTATGTTTTCCCTATAATTTATATTTTCAAAGCCCAGGATCCAGAAATATGCTTTATTTTTAAGCCCATACATTAACATTTCCATTATTAGAAGAAAGCTTAAATCTCATTTACTTTTAAGAATTTACTTTTTGCGCATTTTAACAGCCTAAAAAGATTAGAAGTAAAAAAAATCACATAGGCTAAAACAAATTAGACTTTCTTATGATAAAAGTGATGGAAAGTTCATTTTAGAAACTTCAGAAAATTCTTACAAGCAAAAAGAAGTACACTGATATGCCACTGCTTACATTCCCGTGTACATTGTACCAAGATTTTTCTATAACTAAATATATATAATTTTTATAGAAAAATAGCATTATACTATATATATCCACCTCCATAAACAAGTACTTTCTATTTTTTTTTCTAGAGACTCGGTAGAGTGCCGTGGCGTCACACAGCTAACAGCAACCTCCAACTCCTGGGCTTAGGCGATTCTCTTGCCTCAACCTCCCAAGTAACTGGGACTACAGGCACCCGCCACAACGCCCGGCTATTTTTTGTTTTTGCAGTTTGTCCAGGGCCGGGCTTG
>CAUYRH010080934.1:0-11947 GCA_963574655.1 Perodicticus potto
TACCTCTTTCATGTTTACATGGATGGAGCTTGAACATATTCTTCTCTGCAAAGTATCTCAAGAATGGAAGAAAAAGTATCCAATGTACTCAGCCCTACTATGAAGCTAATTTAAAGGTTTCATATGAAGGCTATAACCCAATTATGGCACAAGAATATGGGGAAAGGTGCAAGGGAGGGGAGGGAAGGGGGGAGGTTGTGTGGAGGGAGGGTAATTGGTGGGGCCACACCTATGGTGCATCTTAGAAGGGTATTGGCAAAACTTACTAAATGCAGAATACAAATGTCTTCATACAATAGCTAAGATAATGCCATGAAGGCTATGTTAAACAGTTTGATGAAAATGTTTCAGATTGTATATGGAACCAGCACATTGTACCCCTTGATTGCACTAATGTACCCAGCTATGATTTAATAATAAAAATATATATATATCATCTACAAGCAAAAAAAAAAAAACATCGATGCTCAAAACCTGCATAATTACTTCACAGGAAAAACATCCTTTTCTAATGCCTGCATTAGAAAAACAAATGGAACCCCAGCAATATTTAGCCGTACAGGTGTATCACCAACTTTTTCAAGATAACACTAAGTATTTTAGAAAGGCATTGTTGATACAGTTTGGAAATTTGTCCCTTCCAAATCTCATGTTGAAATGTAATTCCCAAGTTGGAGGTGGGGCCTAGGGAGGTGTCCAGTAGATGGGCGCAGTTCCTCCGTGGCTAGCTTGGTGTCCCGTCCCTCTCCGTGGGAAGGAGTGTGTTCTAGCTTTGTTAGTTCACAGGAGACGTGCTTGTTTGAGGTCATGGCGCTCCTCCCATTGCTTCCCCGTCCCCTTCCACTGTGAGTAGAGCCTCCCTGCAGCCTTCAGCAGGGGCAGACGCTGACGCCGGGCTTCCTGTACAGCCAGCAGAATCGTGAGCCAGAAAACCCTCTTTTCTTTATAAATTATCCAGTCTCGGGTATTCCTCTACAGCAACGCAGAACACACTCATACAATGTGTTGTTCTTTGGCCAAGTATCTTAGTGGACGACTTCACAAACGATTGAGCACCACCAGTGCTAATAACACAATGAAGAGTAGCCTCCTAAGAAACTATGCAATGGCAAAGAAAAGTGTGACTGTCTTATTCTAATCATGAGAGTAAATTGGCCCTGAAGGAAACAGTTTAAAAATATTTCGTTTACTATTTGATGCTATTGTTTATGTTTTCTTTCAAACAATGAAAAACCAAATCTTAAAAACTGAAAAGATAGGATATGATGATATACATCTTTCATGTATATTTGAAAGGCTAATAAGGAAGGTTCTACTTAAAATCCAAGGATGAATCAATTTCAATGAAGTAATGAGAATGATTATAGATTTTAATTATAGACCTTATTACTTTGGACAGAGAGAATTTTCAAGTTTCTATCTTTGCAGCAGGTAGATAAGAACAAGCTTAAAGAAACTTATTTGATAATGCATGATATCTCCCCAACATTTGTATGTTGAAATCCTAACTCCCACAGTGATGGTATTAGGAGGTGGGGCAGGGCCGTTGGGAGGTAATTAGGTGCGAGAGTGAAGCCCCCATGAATGTCATTAGTGCCTGATATGATTTGCATGCTTTGGCCCCTCCACATCTCATGTTGAACTCTGATCCCCAGTGTGTGAGGTGGGTCCCGGTGGAAGGTGTTTGGGTCGTGACGGCAGATCCCCCGTGAATGGATTGGTGACCCCCACACACACACAATTATGACTCAGTTTTCACTTTATTACTTCATGTGAAAGCTGGTTGTTTCAAAGCGCCTGGCATGAACCCCTCCCTCCCTTTTCCCTTTCTCTCAGCAGGTGACTCACCTGCTCCCCTTCTTCTTCCACCCCAATGGGAAGCTCCCGTGGCCCCCACCAGAAGCAGACATGCCTCGATGCTTCTTATACAGCCTGCAGAACTGTGAGCCAAGTAAACCTCTTTTCTTCATAAATTACCCAGCCTCAGATATTTCAACATTTTCTTGATAGTAATGTAAGATGGACTGATCCAGTGCCCTTGTGACAAGCATGTCAGAGCACTCTCTCACCCTTTCCCTGAGAAGAGCAGTCCCCAACCTGGAAGAGCCCCCAGGAGAGGCCACTGTACCCTGATATTAGACTCCCATCCTCCACGACTAGGATTTATAAGTTTGTGTTGTTTATAAACCACCTAGTCTGTGGGATTGTGTTACAGCAGCCCAAACAGATGAAGGCAGCTCTCATTTGGTTGCTATTCTAAAAGATCATCGCTGATTCCCCGCCACCTAACGACAGATGACAGTTTTTCCTTCAGCCAGGAGAGATAGACAGATAGCGCCCCTGAATGGAGTAAGGGAAGGGACATTCAATTAGTGAATTGTTTCCTGAGACACCGCTAGGGAATAGAGAAACCACAAATGCTGCTGTCCACACTGACACTCATAAAACAAGGGCCACTAACTCCACTGTCATTATCATCACACTTGTTGGCTTAGTGACAAAGGCCACACACATTTGACGACCTCCATCCTGATTTGCATCCTTTTGCTACCAGCAATGACAAATGAAGTCAGCATGTTTCCACCATGTGCTGTGAATGTCACGTACCTGTGCCTCACTTCCCCCAGTTGCCCCCTAAATACGTGAGCAACCCGCTCCCAGGATCCCATTTTAAGGGTTTCTTTCATGGAGCCGTTTTTTGAATACCAATGACTATGTTATTTTGTGTCCCAGTCAGAAATAAGTGGCACACTCATATTTGGTAACTTGAGGAAAATTTAGAAGGACTATTTGTCAAAGTTTGGCCAAGATGCAGAGGGAGACGGCACCTTTGGGAACCTGGACCTTGCACCCCAGGCCTGAAGTGAGAAGGGAAGGAAGTCCAAGCTCACAAGTGAGACTGACAAGCGTCCCTCCCTTTTCTGCTTTGATCTATTTAATTAGTTTCTGCCTAGTATTCCCTCTTTTCTTTTTCTCATATGTATAAGTAAATCTGGTCAATTGTTAACCCTCGTGTTTGTTCTCGCCCCTGTGTCTCAACGCTCTTTCATTTCCCCAACATACTTCAGGGTGACTTCTGATCTTTCCATTCTCTTCAATTTCCGCTTAAATTTCACAAATAGGTGAGAGAATCTGCCACTTTGGGATAGCTCAGTTCTGCCTAAATGCTGAAGTTGATATATTTTAATTTAAGTAGATGTTTTAATGTACACTTTTATGTGTATGATTTTCATTTCAGTACTAAAGATTTATTTATTATAAAAGAGACATGAGACTCAGAGCCCATAGCTCAGTGAGTAGCGCACTAGCCGCATACACTGAGGCTGGCGGGTTTGAGCCTGGCTGGGGCCTGCTGAATGACAATGACAACTGCAACCAAAAACTAGCCGGGTGTTGTGGGGGACACCTGTAGTCCCAGCTCGGGAGGCTGAGGCAAGAGAATCGCTTAAGCCCAAGAGTTTGAGGTTTTGAGGTTGCTGTGAGCTGTGATGCCACAGCACTCTACCAAGGGTGACATAATAAGACTCTTTCTCAAAAAAAAAAGAGAGGGAATGAGAGACTGACTGGTCTGGCGCTGTTGAGATTCAAGGTTATGATCTCAGTCGCCAGGTACAATGTGGCCGTGAAACTGATGCAATTGTGACAATGTAGCCACCTTTCCATTACCTGGATTGTGACAACGTAGTCACCTTTCCATTATCTGGATTGTGACAATGTAGTCACCTTTCCGTTATCCGGGAAAATGGACTCAGTGGAGGCAGCAGTATCTTCATCAAATTTGTTTGGTTTGGACATTAATTTCTTCTATTCTTGGACTTGGACTTTTTGTTAGTCCATATTCAATTGAAATAAAAAATTGTGTTACATAGACCTTTAAAACCCCAACAAATTAACTAGGAAATCCTTAAAACTAAGAACAGAGTTCCACATACACACACAGAGAAACAGAAGTTTTCTTAAAACATAAAAATAAGGGGGAGGATTTGCACTGCCAGACAGTTATCGCTAATATTTTTACGGGATTTCTTAATGTGCCCTAAAAGTGCCCTTTTCTATGATTAGTAAATTGGTGCTGACTATAAAGTGCGTGTTTTTATTCATTCTGGTATACTGCTTCTCATTTGAAAGTGGAGAAAAGACTTAGGAAAAATTATACAAACAATAATATGTAATCTGGCAAATAATTTTAGCAAATGTATGAGATGAAATCCTGAAAAATCATTAAAAATTTACATTTTGAAAGAGTATTTTATGTGGAAAACACTCATAGTATAGATCAATGATTAAAAGCCAGAATAGTTTATGCCCAATAAGATTGTCTATAAATAAAAATGTATATAGTCACAAAAGGGAACTTCATCAAAATTATTAATAACGATGCCATCTCAGAGTAGCAGATTTACTTTCCTTCCTTACATTTTTTTTTTTTTAGAACGTGGTATTTTTGCCATCACAGACATTTTTAAAAGCCTTTTTCATCATTACTGGGGCCCTATAATTATGTTGAATAACAGCGCTCTTACCGCCCCCCCAAACATCCTCCTGACGCCTGCCCGTGCTGGGGGTTTGCAGTGAGGAGGACGCTCTCCAAGTCACTCCAGCACTAATGGTCCAGCCTCTAAGTGATGTTTACCAAGGATCCATTATTCTTTCCCAAGCCTGTTTATGCCGGTTGCACTTATTATTGTTATTCTGTAACTTAATTAACTGGGATGTAAATAGATGAAATAGGCGCAGAGAAACAGATGTTGTTTCTAAGAACGAAGTCAAAGATTTGATAAGACTCCACAAAGTCCAGTCGGTTAAAAAGAAACCAACAGAGAGACAGGAGACAGGCGTAGAAGGACAAATAGGGGGAGAGTGAGGGAGAGTGAGAGGAGGGGGATGGGGGAGGGGGAAGAGAATGAGAATAGGGGAAGGAAAGAAGGGGGAGGGAGGGGGAGGGAAGGAGGGAGGGAGGGGGAGGGAAGGAGAGGGGGAAGGAGAGGGGGAAGGGAGGAAGGAAGGGGGGAAGGAAGGAAGGAAGGAAGGAAGGAAGGTAGGAAGGAATGTCAGTCAGCTGAAATGTTTGGGACTAAAAAAATTTTTTTAATGGGTAGAAAGATGGTAAAAATCTAGAAAGATTCAATATTAGGTTGCAAGCATATTTTTTTTTAATAATTTTATTAAATCATAATTGTGTACATCGGTGCAATCATAGCTAATAACTAAAGAAGTTGACACTGGGAAGAATAGATGCTGTATTATTAGTGTGACCTATAAAAAAAAATTAGGTTACCCAATCAATAGGCACATATCAAGAGATGCAACCTGAGTCCGGTACCAAAAGACTGGCAAAAAATACACATTTCAGGCTTAATTTAAAACAAAATTCTTCCATTATTTTTGTATTTTTATTCTGAGTCCCCTAACCACATTTTTTTACTTAATTATCTACCGATGCTGATAGAGGGCCAGGCCCCTGACCACACCGTGGTGCTGTTGAAGTTTTCTATTTACTCTGTAGAATAGCAGAGTAGAGGGAACAGGGTGCAGACCTACCTCGGCCACTAGACAGCCCTGGGCTTTCATGCCCATCTTTTAACCTCTCGACTTTACTTTCCTTATTTGTAAATGAGAAGGTTTAGCTAGAAATGGGCTCAAACATCATTTGCACTTTTTATAACAATCTATTACTTGCAAATAAACATATATAAAGTAACCATTAAGTTTAAAACAGTAGGCACGCAAAATATTTCAATGATTTATGATATGTAATTAAAATAGCCTTCTTTGGAGGCTATAAGAAAAAATGGTATAAATTTACCTGTGCATAAATTATTGTGCAAAGGAGAAAGCCAAAAATCACTCTTTTAAACTTGAATAAATATAAAAAATTCATATATTCAGTATTCGAAAGTACTGTTAGGATTTTGGGAAACTTTTCTCCTTAAGTTAAATATGGTCTAAAACTATTTTATTAACACAACTGAACTCCGAATCCAAACCTATTACTGGATTGTTTGGGTACCCTAGGAAAGTCTCCCAGTCATAACTTGTCAAGAAAATATCTTCTTCATCATTTACTCCCCACCCAACCCTACCCCAGGGAGCATGAATAAAAACAGTAATATTCTGAACATTCGAAGAGTAGGCAGAAATATGTTCTGCAAATCAACAATTAATAGGTATAACTTGACAAGGAAACCATAAGCCCTGTGGTAACCTCTCTGTTCACAGGCTCAGTGGCCTTGACAAGTGGTCCACATGACTGCAATTAAAATTCCTGATTCATTTTTAAGGCCTCAACAATCTACTAAATTGCACATTCACAGCAGAAGATTATGGAGCCTTAAAGAGAGATGGAGGCTTTACCTCTTTCGTGTTTACATGGATGGAACTGGAACATATTCTTCTTTTTTTCTTTTCTTTTTTTTTTTTTTTGAGACAGAGCCTCAAGCTGTCATCCTGGATAGAGTGCTATGGTATCACAGCTCACAGTAACCTCCAATTCCAGGGCTCAAGCGAGTCTCCTGTCTCCACCTCCCAAGTAGCTGGGACTAGAGGAGCCTGCCACAACGCCCAGCCATTTTTTGATTGCAGCCATCATTGTTGTTTGGCGGGCCCGGGCTGGATTCGAACCCGCCAACTCAGGTGTACGTGGCTGGCGCCTTAGCCCTTTGCGCCACGGGCGCCGAGCCTCTAAACCCTATTCTTTTAGATTTTTATTGAGGTTTCATTATGTAACCATGATTGATTAAAATATTGATCATTGGTGATCAACTGAACCTTCAGCTCCTCTCCTCTACTGGGAGGCTTCGAGGGGCTGAAAGTCCCAACCCTCTAATCCTGCCTTGGTTTTTCAGTGACCAGCCCTCACCCTGAAGCTAACTAGGGGTTGCCAGCCTTCAGTCAACTCAGTAGCATACAAAAGACACTATTATCACTCCAGAGGGAGTTGTAAGGGTTTTAAGAACTTTTTGTCAGCAGATAGGACATGACCAAATATATGTTTCATAGCATCACACCTGATGGCATTACTTCAGATAAAAAAACTATTGGGAAACTAACTATGGACTGGGCGGGGGGGGGGGGGTGTTTGAATAAACTAAAAATAGCTATTAGGAAGCCACAGATTTGGGTTTACTGAGTACATTCTTGCTCTAATAAATGGACGTGTAATTTAGCCTGGAAGCCATGGCAATGGAGCTATTGAAAGAGATACTGGCCGGGCGCGGTGGCTCACGCCTGTAATCCCAGCACTGTGGGAGGCTGAGGAGGGAGAATTGCTTGAGCTCAGGAGTTCGAGACTCATCTGAGCGAGAGTGAGACCCCGACTCCTAAAAAAGTGGAAAAACCCAGCCAGGGGCCACAGCAAGTGCCTATAATCCCAGCGGCTTTCGGAGGCTGAGGCAGCGGGATGCCCACAGCCCGAGTCTGAGGTTGCAGTGAGCTACCACGCCCACTGCACTCTGCTCAGGGGCATACGGTGGGACTGTGTCTCAACAAAAAAAAAAAAAAAAGAGGGAGAGATACTGGTATATGGAGAAGGTTAGGGTTTCTAAACCATATGATCTCTGTGCTCAGGTGTATAGTTTTATTCCTGGGCACCTGAGCATTCACGGGGGAGGGCATTTGGGCTAAGAGCTCTGGTTGCTCTGAGAAGCCCTCCTACTGGAGAAACCTGCCTGACACCACCCATGGGCACACTGAAATATCTATCTCTTATTCTGTACAGCTAAGTAAACTGGTGCCTGATGTGGCTGATTTCGGCCTTGTGGGTGCAACATGTCTCTTTGAACTTAAGATGACCAAGTGTGGACATGAGAGAATGAGATCCAGAGCATAAACAGGTGGCTTACTGGTCTTTGATAAGAATTAGGGCACTTTGAGGATTGAGTTCTTGTTTAATAGTGACAAGGAAAACAGACCTTTCCCCTTTTGCCTCAGTCAGCTGCCAAGGCCACAGACCCTCTGGCTTCCTGTTCTTGTCTCATGATTGATGAGCTACCGTTAGGACTGTTTGTCATGATTGATTACTTATGTTTAGAATGGTTTGTTCCAGCTCTGTATGCCCTGAGCAGCTTGCTCTGTCAGCCCCCAGCAGAACTGACTTCCTCCTCTCTGGGCCATATGGACCCTGTTTTACATCTGTCATTGTCCCTGTAAGGGAGGCCCCCTTCCTCCCTCCCTTTCATCTATCAGTCTGTAAGTCATGTTTTTCTTTCTCTATCATGCTGAAGCTCTTTGAATTCAAGAGGCATTTTTTTTTACTGGTCTTTAGATCCACAGGACTTACCAGTTTGGTTTCTATTCAGTATGTGTTAAATGAATGAATTTCTAGGGTAAGGTATTTCTAAACAGGCTGTCTGTTTCTCCTATAAAGTTTAAAATAATTTTAGTCATATAAATCCTTTATGTGATGTGCTATGACAAATTATGACAAGTGAATAGCATAAGAACAGTTATATAGAGAAAGGCAGATGTTGAAGCCAGACTGGGTAGATTTGAACCCCTCTTTCCAGGCTGTGTGACCTGGGCTAGTTACTTTAGGCTTTGTGTTCCTCATGTTCCTCAGCTGTCAAGTTTCTCCTAGGGTGGCGGTGAGGATCAAAATCTTCAGTACATGTAAAGGACTTAGAACAGGCACAGAATAAGCCCTCCATGTGCTGAGGTGTCACGTCCCAGTCCTCTGGGATGATCTCTTTGTGTTAAAGAAGAATGTGATGTTACAGGAATCATTGACTTTCAAGGATGTTTTTGTGAACTTCACCCTGGAGGAGTGGCAGGAACTGGACTCTGCTCAGAAGAACCTCTACAGGGATGTAATGCTTGAGAACTACAGACACTTGGTGTCTGTGGGTGAGGGATTGCTGTACAGTGTGATGTAGAATGCACCCAGTAGTGTCTCCCTTTCTGAGCTGCTGTGGGCTCAGGGGCATTGGAAACCCTCTATGAGTTTCGGCTAAGGGCCCTCTGTCAAGTTATTCATAGTCCCATTTGGATGCTGGATAGGATGCTTGTGTCTTCACCTGCTAGGTACTCAGGGGCAAATACCTGTGTGCATGGGGCAGTCACTGAGATCGGGGCCATCTTCAGCCTCTGAGGAAGGGTTTCAGTTCTAGAGTGTCTTTAGCATTCATAACAAAGTCCTCTGCCATTTCCTCTGAACAGGGTATCTAGTCACCAAACCAGATGGGATCTTCAGGTTGGGACCAGAAGAGTCTGGGATAACAGACAGAGGAACCCCAATGCGGAGCCATACAGGTGAGTCAAGCCAGGGAAAAGGGAACTAGCTTGGCTGGTAAGGGGTTGGCCTCTGGTAGGCGCCCAGGAGCCATTCTTAGAGCCCCCAAGACATGTGAACATGCCTCAGGTCTGATGACATGCTCTGTTATATACATATGAGGCTTCCTGCTGGCAGCCTTTTCCAATCACTGTGTTCTTTACTTGGCTTTGAGACACTGATCATTCTTGTTCTTAGATCCATTTTGGCCTTCCAGCCTCCTGGCTTGCTAGTGGGAAGTGCCAAGCCCATTCTCATTACTTTCTTATCTCCTTTCAGGAAGTTTTTAGGACTTTTTCTCCCCCCTCTTGGGCTTTTGTATTTTCACCAGAATAGATGTAAGTGTTGGTGTTTCCTCTTTATCTGGTGTACTGTGGGCCTTTTCAGCCTGAAATTTGGCCTTTTTTTTTTTTTTTTTTAACCTTAGGGAGATCCTTATCCTACCTGGTTTACTGGACTCAGTACAGACAACAAAGCTTTGCTAGTGACCTTTAACTCTACCCAGCCATGTACCCACCATGTTCTCATCTGCCTTCACTTTGTGGTAAACGCTGTAAATCTTCACACTATTTTCTGTTCTCTCTTCTTATTTCTTCTCAGAATCTTACAAATCTGCCTTGATACTGCCTGTTATCAGATTCCTCCTCTTATCAATACTTCATTCTCACTCAACTCTTGTTTTTTTGTATTATCTATTCAGAAAATAAATAAACTTGAGAGGACTTTACTCCCAGGGTCAAATGCTTTATAAGACACTACTAAACTATGTTCCAACATGGCTGAACTATTTTGTTTTCCCATCAGCGATGTCTGAGTTCTAGGTGTTTCTCATCACTTGCTATGGTGAGTCTTTCTTTCTGGTAGGTAAGTAAGGGGATCTCATTGTGATTTTAGTTTGCATTTCTCTAATGATGAACATTGTTGAACATCATGTTATTTTTTTCTCATCTGCATATATTCTTTGGTGAACTATTGTAATCTTTTGTCATTTAGTTATTAAATTGCAAGAGTTCTTTATATATTCTTGATGCAGGATTTTTTTTATCAGCTATGTGTTTTCCAAGTATCTACTCTTAGGTTGTGTCATGCTTTTTCTTAACAGTGTTTTTTTTTTTTTTTTTGAGACAGAGTCTCACTATGTTGCCCTCGGTAGAGAGCTGTGTCATCACAGCTCACAGCAACCTCCAACTCTTGAACTTAAGCTATTCTCTTGCCTCAGCCTCCCAAGTAGCTGGGACTACAGGCACCAGCTATAATGCCTGGCTATTTTTTGTTGCTGTTGTCATTGTTGTTTAGCTGGCCTAGGCTGAGTTCGAACCTGCCAGCCTTGGTGTATATGGTTAGCACCGTAACCACTGTGCTATGGGCGCTGAGCCTTAACAGTGTGTTTTGAAGAATAGATGTTTTTAATTTTGGTAAAGCCCAGTTTATCAAGTTCTTTTATGGTTTATGCTTATTATGTCCTATTTAACAAATTTCTAACCCAGGGTAACAAAGATTTTCTCATATGTTTTCTTTCAGGGGATTTATAATTTTAGGTCTTTATATGTAGGCCTATGACAAATAATGAGTTAAGATTTTTATTTATTTATTTATTTGTTGAGACAGAGTCTCACTCTGTTGCCCCAGGTAGAGTGCTGTGGTGTAAATGTATGTCACAACAACCTCCAACTCTTGGGCTTTAGGAATCTTCTTGCCTCAGCCTCCCGAGTAGCTAGGACTACCCATGCCTTCCACATTGCCCAGCTAGTTTTATTTTGTTTTGTTTTGTTTCCCTATTTTTAGTAGAGATGGAGTCTCATTCTTGCTCAGACTTATTTTGAACTCCTGAGCTTAAGCAACCCTCCCACCTTGGCCTCCCAGAGTGCTAGGCTTACAGGTGTAAGCCAGCACACCTGGCCAGAGTTAAGATTTTTAATATGGTGTATGTGCATATTCAATTGTTCCAGTAGCATTTTTGAAAAGACTATCTTTTTCTATGGCTTACCTTGGCACTCTTTTCAAAAACAATTGAACACAGATGCATCAGTCTATATGCCAATATTATACTGTTTAATTCAAGTAGCTTTATATTAAGTATTCAGGTCAGGTAGTGTGAGTCTTCCAACTTTGTTCTTCCTTTTCATAATGTTTGGGCTATTTTAGGTCCTGGATATTTTCATGTAAATCTTAGAAGCAGCTTGGGAATTTGTGCACAAAAGCCTGCAGTGATTTTATATGTTATTGCATTGAATCTGTTCATCATCGATACACTGATAATATTGAGCCTTCTAATTCATGAACATGATGTATCTCTATGTATTTGTGTCTTTTAAAATTTATCTTAGTAATATTTTGTGGTTTATAATGCATAGGTCTTGTACATACTTTGTTTACTTCGTTCCTAAGTGTTTTATGTTCTTATTGTTGTAAATGGGTTTTTTTTTTTTGTATTCCAATTTCCCATTGCTCAGTGCTATTTTATTTATTTATTTATTTATTTTTCTTTTTTTTTTCTTGTTGGGGATTCATTGAGGGTACAAGAAACCATGTTACACTAGTTGCATTTGTTGGGTAAAGTCTCTCTTACAATCGAGTTTTGCCCCCAAAAGGTGTGGCACACACCAAGGCCCCAAGACCCCACCCCCCTCGCTCCTTCCCTCTCTCTGCTCTTCCTTTCCCCACCCCTCCCTCATTCTTTCT
>CAUYRH010080935.1:0-11313 GCA_963574655.1 Perodicticus potto
AGACAACCTACACAATGGGAAAGGATATTTGCATATTTTGAATCAAACAAAAGCTTGATAAATAGGATCTATAGAGAACTCAAATTAATCCACATGAAACTGGTTGATTTTTATCTATCGGCATGTTGATTAAAATTCAAACATAATAACACAACTACCAGAAATAACAAGAATCTACTATTTTCTGACCTGTCAAGGTAATTGAGGCCTCTCTTTGTCTGAACTCTAAGTGAGAAATAAGCTGAAGGGGCATAAGCTCATTGTGACAGGAACTAGTAAGACCTGATACTGCTCTGATAGGTAGAAGTCTTTCACCAACTGGGCTACTACAGTTGGCATTACCTATGCCTAAAAATGGACCCTTCGCCAACTCTCCCAAGACTAGGAAGATATGGATCCAGGCCACTCATGGTCCAAGAGGGGCCATCTACACTGTAGCTGCCCAAGCTAATGTATCCCCAGGGATAGAATTCTCTCATCACTGCAGATCTTCTGCTCTGGAACCTGAAGTGGAAGAATGGGGCCTGCCAGGCACGGTGGCTCATGCCTATAATCCTAGCACTCTGGGAGGTCGAGTCAGGTGGATTGCTTGAGCTCACAGGTTTGAGGCCAGCCTGAGCAAGAGTGAGACCTCCATCTCTAAAAATAGCCAGGCATTGTGTGGTCGCCTATAGTCCCAGCTACTTGGGAAGCTGAAGCAAGAGGATAGCTTGAGCCCAAGAGTTTGAGGTTGATGTGAGCTATGATGCCAAGGCACTCTACCATGGATGACAAAGTAAGACTCTGTCTTTAAAAAAGGAAGAGGGAGAGAAGGAGGAAAAGAAGAAGAATGAGGATTCTTAGCTTTTCCTATTTGGGGCATATATCCACTAAATGGGTTTCTTTTTGTTGAAGTACCCTGTGTTAAAGTGTTTTGATGTACTTGAACTAGGAAAGTAGACTATAGAAAAGTGAAATAAGTAATAGTTAATTAATAAAGTCAGCCTTCAGGAGCTATTCTGCAATTCTTCAGTCATTCTGTTTGCTACTCACAAAGTCTCCCTGGAGAATTCTCCCAGCTTCTCATCTCTTGGCTGGAATCATCCCAAATTTCTCTTAGAACAATAGTTCTAGGAAGTCCTTTAAACACGGCCACTCAAACCAGTCCATGGGCCTGATTAGAAACAGTTACAAAATCTCTTCCTTCTCAGCTTTTCTTTCAAAACATACAGACACACATATACACATGCACACTTATCAATAAGTACAAATATTAGTACAAATAAATACTGGGAGAGGCATTTTTTTGAATTATCATTTTGGGAGTTCAGTTCAATGGTCCCAAAATATATGTAGTGTAGAGGAATAAGAAATGAAAAGATGAAATACTTTCCAAGCATAATAGCATACAGGGCTTACTATATACAGGTATTTGGCACCTATAAAGTACCTTTATTTTACCTATATTACCTCATTTAATTCTTATAATTACATGAGTTAGTCATGTGCATAATCCTCATTCAAGATGTAGAATTTGGGAGAGTAGAAAAATATAAGTAACTTGCTCAAGGTTGCATATCTAGGAAGAGAAGAGTTCAGATGCCCAGAGTCTGTGTTCAGACTCTAGAGTCTGTTTCTAATCACAATGCAATACAGCCTCTCAAACTATAAATTTCTAACATTAGAGAGGCCATGCTTGGTTTCTCTCTAGTAGTTCCTAACACAATAGCATTATACCCATGGCTCACAAACAGAAGTGTCTAAATGAAATCTTCTCAGGGGCACAGATAATTTCTATACCATCAAACTACCTTGATGGTTTTCAAGGATTGGGGATATCCAGTGTGATATCCCTTATCAAGGGCAAAATCATCATTACAGTTATCTGGTAATGCTTCTTCTCCCTTTCTAGGAAAACATCAGCCAATCTGAGAACCAACAGGCCTTTTTCCAGTTTCCCTCTGGGATAATCTAATACTAACTCAAGGGCATAGAGGTTATGATTGACAATTATAGCTTTGTGAAGTTAGGGAAATGATAACTTCTCTTGATTTCTTGACTACTAGCATATAAGAAATAAGAAAGATGAAGTGAATCTGAGATTACACGCTCAGAGAAGATGGTACAGTTTATGACTAAGGGTGACAGAAAACTACAGAAGATAGAAAAACTTGTAAACAGTAAAGTAAGTCTGCTTTTGCTATATTGAGACTGTCAACAAAGACTTCTATTAGCTTAGTAGCTCTATATCCTGTCACTCAAGTATTTATGGACTGCTTCTCAGAAAGATGTTTAGGGGCAAACATTCCGGGAAGACAAACACATTATATAAAAGCCATCAAACATGTTGCAGAGATTTTCAGCTACCACTAACCTCGTCTGAGTAAATCTGAACAGTTCATTAACATCCAGAGAAACATCCAGATCTAAAACTCCAGTCATTTTAAATCTTTGAAAAGTGAGACATTCAATAAAAATAACCCCAAATATAATGTTTCCCACTATTTTGATAAATCAACACTGCTGTGTTTTTCACAAACATCTGATTTTAGCCAGAGTTTTAATGTAGTAGTTTAAACAAACTTGGGAACTATATTTCATTTCATTTCATTGAGGATATCCACTGGTTTCCTACATAGAAAACCCCTAGCTCATTTAATTATTTCTAAGTGACCAACAATACATGTACCATTATAAACTAGACCAGGCGTCCTCAAACTTTTTAAACAGGGACCCAATTCACTGTCCCTCAGACTGTTGGAGGGCCAGACTATAGTTTAAAAAAAAAAAACTATGAACAAATTCCTATGCACACTGCACGTATCTTATTTTGAAGTAAAAAACAAAATGGGAAGAAATACAATTCACACCAACACATGTGGCCTGCAGGTCGTAGTTTGAGGACCCCTGATAGACTATTTGTCTTTCATATGTCGCTTTCTTTGAGACTTAAGAATTTAATTTCTACTGGTAAGAAAATAATACCTGGGATTTTACCTATGAAAAAAAGAAATAAAATTTAATAAATTATGTCTATTTTTCTCAAATATTAGTCATGTTGTATTAAGTTAATGTCTACATTTATACCCTAATATACTCCATATACTGCAGTTATATACTTTACCCAATCAGGTATTGATTTTCCTTTTTTATCATTATTATTATTAGATAACATGGATTTTATTACAAAGAATGTTTTCAGACACAAAGGTCACCATTTCATAATAATAAAGGGAAAATTTACCAGGAAGACATAACAATTATAGATATGCCTAATCAGAGTTATACTATGCATTAAACAAAAATTGGCAGAATTTTTGAATTGAAAAATAGACAATATCACATTCATAGTTGATATTAATACTTCTCTTTCAGCAATTGATATAATAACTAGACAAACACAGTAAGGAAATATATAGATAATTTTGACAACACTATCCACCATTTTGACTTGATCTAAGTGATGTTTATAGAATATACTCAGAATACATGGTCTTTTTAAATGCATATTGTATGTTTGCAAGACCACATTCTGGAACAGTAAAATAAGTTCCAATAAGTCAATGATTAAATGAATAAAGAATTGACATCACCTTGAGTATATTTTCTTTCCACAATGGAATTAAATGATGTAAATAACTATTTGATGTCTAGAAAAACTCAAGATATTTATAAACCAAACAATTAAACAACATACTTTGTCCATATAAAAAGAAGAAATCACAAAGGAAATTTATATGTGAAATTTATAAATCCTTGGTCCTAACATTACAGAAATTTTCTCCTATATTTTCTTTCTTTCTTTTTTTTTTTTTTGAGACAGAGTCTCAAGCTGTGGCCCTGGCATCATAGCTCATAGGAGCCTCCAACTCTTGGGCTTAAGCGATCCTCTTGCCTTTTTTTTCTATTTTTAGTATAGAAGGAGTCTTGCTTTCTGCTCAGGCTGGTCTCGAACTCGTGAGATTAAGCAATCCACCTGTTTTGGCCTCCCAGAGTGCTGGGATTACAGGTGTGAGCCACATGCCATTTCTTCTTCAGTACAAGCAAAGTTTTGTTTTGTTATTTTTCTGAGACAGAGTCTCACTATGTCACCCTCGGTAGAATGCTGTGGCTTCACAGCTCACAGCAACCTCAAACTCTTGGGCATAAGTGATTCTCTTACCTCAGCCTCCCAAGTAGCTGGGACTACAAGTGCCCGACACAACTCCCAGCTATTTTTTGATTATAGTTGTCATTGGTGTTTGGCAGGCCTGGCCTGGATTTGAACCTGCCACCTCCAGTGTATGTGGCTGGTGCCCTAGCTGCTGAGCTATGGGTGCCAAGTCTAGTAAAGTTGTTTTAACATTGGGGTAGTTAGCAATTTTTAGTCAGGATACTAATTGCATGAACAGGTGTTCATGGCTATTTTATCCATAAACAGTTAAAACTGAGAACAACTCAAATGTCCACCAACAAGTGAATGATAAACTGTGGTATATCCACTTAATTCAATAATACTAATCAGTATAAAGGAATGACATACTGATAAATGTAACAGTATGAATGAATCTCAGGAACATTATTTTGAGTTAAAGAAGCTACAACGTATGATTCCCTTTAACTGAAATTCTAGAGTGGTAAAACTAAATCCTAATGACAGAAAGTAGATCATTGGGTTCTGGACCCCCCGGCACCAATTCTATCAATGTTTAAATCTATTGGTTTTTTTTTTTTGAGACAGAGCCTCAAGCTGTCACCCTGGATAGAGTACTGTGACATCACAGCTCACAGCAACCTCCAATTTCTGGGCTCAAGCAAGTCTCTTGCCTCCTCCTCCCAAGTAGCTGGCCACAATGCCCGGCCATTTTTTGGTTGCAGCTATCATTGTTGTTTGGCGGGCCAGGACTGGATTCGAACCCGCCAGCTCTGGTGTACGTGACTGGCGCCTTAGCCCGTTGAGCCACAGGCGCCGAGCCTTAAATCTATTCTTAAATTGCAGTTTTACATATGACGTTGTTTGGGAAAAACGATCTTCTGGCTAAAAATACATGAAACACCACTAATGAAATTCTGTTCAGCAAAAGAAAAGGTTTACTTGTGCCATTTAAAATGCTCCATCTTTGAAATATCTCTTGGCTCATACGAACTGAAAAGAAAAGTGGACACCTTCTTAGCTTCTCTTCCTCACTGGCCCAAAAAGGCACTAGCTCTTTCCCATGACATGCCCAGCTCCCTCCTCTTACCCAGGGTTTCAGTTGCAAGGGTCATCTCTAACTTTCAGAGAGTGTGCATCTGCATCAAGAGTGCCTTCTCATTTCTGTGCTTGACTCCTCCACTCTCTCTAAACTTCATGAGAAGAAATTTCTTTACATGGTGCCCATTTTGGTACCATATAACACCCTATAACAGCCATATATTTTTCACTCTGTAACAACCATACATTTTTCCTATTTAAATAAATATTTATGTTTCTGTTGCCCAGCTCAATATAATTTTTTCAAGCAAGGAGGGACAATTAGAAAATCTAACTTAGTAGACAAGACAGCATACACAAAATTTGCCTGGGACAGGAAGTAGAAAACATAAGGGATAACCACTTGAAAACCAAAAAGGAAAGACAACATATTCAAAAGCAAATAAAAGTGATATTTAATCTGAAAAGCTTGTGCTAACAATTGGAAGAGACATATGTTCTCAAAGACATCACAGACTGGTGTGCAAGGTAAAGAACTTCTGTGTACCCCAAGAAACAAGTAATTATCATTTGGAGGGACGCAAAACCTGTTTGACTATAAATCCAGAGAAAAATGTTTGCTCATGGACAGCTAAAATTGATAGGCACTAGAGATATAGATTAGCTATTAAAATGTCATTGAGAAAGAATAGAGTGTCAATTAAACCCAAATCAATTAGACTAACACAGAGAGATTACAAATAAGTACATGTATATATTATTACCAATATATGAAAAGAAAAACAAAGTTAATCTTTTTCAAAAGCCACACTCTACTAAATAACAAGGAACTTATCAATTAATATTATTTCAGTCACGTCTGGTTTAATTGGTGTCCTTTTAGTGTACAGCAGTGCCTTTCAAGGAAATATGCTCCATGGAGTCTCCCTGTACTTTTCTGGTTGTCAAAACAATATCTCCTATGCCACCTGCTTTTTGACAATGTGGCTTTGCGTCCTCCAACAAGTGCAGTCCAGATCTTTTCCCCTCAAATTTAGATGGGTTCGTGATTGTTCCAAAATAGAATACAGCAAAAGTGATGCTATGAACATTCAAAGATAGCTCATAAATAGTGAACACTTTCTTTTAGAATCCAGAGTGACCACATAAGCGGTCCTACTACTCTAAGGCTTCCTGTTTTAAAAACCAGGCCACAGCTAGGTGGATCACACCTATAATCCAACTATTCTGGGATCCCAAGGCAGGAGGCTCACTTAAACTCAGGAATTCAAGACCAGCCTGGGCAAAAGTGAGACCCCAGTCTCTACTAAAAATAAAAATAAATAAAATGAGCCTAGCATGGTGCCATAGTTACTTAGGAAGCTGAGGGAGGAAGACTGTTCGAGCCCAGGACTTGGAGATTGCAAGAAGCTATGATGATGCCACTGCACTCTACCTGGGTGAGAAGAGTTAGACTCTATCTCAAAAAAAATAAATAAATAAAACAAAAGCTGGACATAGAGGGCACATGTAGGTGCTTTGTCTTGCAGACCAGCTAAGATCTTAACCAACAGCCACTAGAACTATAAGTGAAAATATCCCCAGGTGATTCCAGTCCCAGCCATCAGTCACTCCCAGCCTACTTAATGGCCTTACACATCATGTGGTAGAGAAAAAAAAATCATCCCCACTGGGTCTTGTCTAAATTTCTAATTACAACTCTGTGTGCATAATAAAATTGTTATTTTGCACAAGTAAGTATGTTAGTAGTTTATTACATAGCAATCATATTTGGAACATTCCCTATCTCCTGACTCCTCCTTTATGTAGTTAGTGTCTGAGCATCCTAGGTGCTCACGCTATTGTGGCAGAAAGTGATTGTGCATCTCCAGGGTGCAGTCTGCTCTGGGTCCTTTCTGGTTGCTGCTACAATATGACTTGCCTGGTCTAATGCCTGAATTGAAGCCTGCTGTTGTGTGATGAGTATGGTAAGGAATTGTGATGGGGTCCACCATGAGGCTTTGTGGTCTCAGATCATCAACTCTGGTTATGAGGTCCCTCACATGGAGGCCTGTCTCAACATCAGGCATCTGACATTCCATTGACACTCTCAGCCCCTCCCCATCCCCTCAACAGAGAACAAGGAAGTTTCGTAATCTGTTCCCACTCTGTGCATACCTGTGAAGCCAAGAATCCTGCCCCGTGTCACCGATCAGCCAACTCCCTTCACCATACCTGTGCCATATTGAATACTCTTGCATTGTGTACAAAGCCAAATATGAGAATCTTCCTGAATTTTGCATCCTCTTCTGAGTTGGCTTCCCTAGACCCAGTGATATGCTCAGATTCTTCAATGAGGGCTTCAATGTCTCTGCCATATCAACTGGATTTAATCCCAACAGGGGAAATGTGAGGGTGTAGAAATCTGACCTCTTTATCAATTCTATTTTTCTCTTCTCTTTGTCCAAATCCACAAGATCAAAAAAGGAAGATATTCTATTTCTAATTCCTCTCCAGCAAAGACTTTTCCTCTGTTATATTTGACTCTTTCTCGGGGGATATTAAACCTCACAGCTCAGCCATAATAAAAGACATTTGTTCTCTTCACACTGAAGAATAAGTCATGTAATGTTAGATACTAGACATGATTCTTCATATAAAAGCCACAAAGTTTCTAGGAAAATATCCACCTGGTTTAATAACTTAAAAATATAATTCCTGTTATACTACAGAATATTATAATTTTATAATCTTTAAATGGAAAAGTGAGTCCAAAAGTACCCACTGTAGAACTGATTTGTTTATTATATATTTCTGTGGCTTCAACTTATTGTAATTTTTTAAAAAGTGGCAAGTTTTCTGATTCTAAAGGCTGATACTTTGGATATAATCAGATTGTAATAGAGGAAACATTTCTCATGCTATTAACAAATATACACTTAGCAATTAAAAGTGAAAACATTTAGAATAGAGATTCAAAATTATAATCCTTCTCTGAGTATCTTTATGTCATTCTTATTAGTCCCCAAAATCTTCATGGAGAATATTTACTAAGAAAGTAAATACTTGCTTATTTCTTTTTCTTTCTTACTTATCATCCAATAGTCATTTTAAAAGGTTAGATGATTCCTACTTTTAAATGAAATTTCCCCTCTGAGCAATCGTTAGAGCAATAGAAAAATTTCTATTGTCCTGTTTCCATTACCAGGTCATGTGAAAGACCATAGACAATAAAGCCAATATAGAATTTAGTAGAACTTGATGTGTGAAGTGAAATCTTTAACAGAAAGTCTGTTTGGGAATTAAGTGTGCATGTCTGAACTAAAATCTAATCTATATGTGGTCAATATCTTGACTAATTTTCTGTTGTTTAAAGCTAAGATCTAATTACTATACAAAATTGTGACAATATGTTTTTAACAACTCAATCATCAAAACTTGTCTTCCAACGAGAATTTTTAGTCAGATAAAAACTTCAAGAAAATATGTTTCAAAATGAATGTAAAGGAAAATATGAGTAACATTTCATAATCTATATATTTACTAATAATTTATATGGTCATGTCATGTTTATGAAACTCTAGAGAGGGAAAAAATTTAAAATTCACCTTTTTTATTATTAAATCATAGCTGTACACATTAATGCAATCATGGGGTACAATGTGCTGGTTTTATATACAATTTGAAATATTTTCATCAAACTGGTTCACGGCACTTTCTTAGTTATTGGGTTAGGACATTTATATTCTACATTTTGTAATTTCTACATTCTACATCTTCACCTGTACCCTTCTAAGATGCACCGTAGGTGTGGTCCCACAAATTGCCCTCCCTCCATTCATCCTCTCCCCTCCCCTCTTCTCCTTTTCCCCTCTTCCCATAATCTTGTGCTATAATTGGGCTATAGCTTTCATATGAAAGCTATAAATTAGTTTCATAGTAGGGCTGAGTACATTGGATAATTTTTCTTCCATTCTTGAGATACTTTGCTAAGAAGAACATGTTCCAGCTCCATCCATGTAAACATGAAAAAGGTAGAGTCTCCATCTTTCTTTAAGGCTGCATAATATTCCTGGTGTACATATACCACAATTTATTAAACTGTTTGTGGGTCGATGGGCACTTGGGCTTCTTCTATGACTTAGCAATTATGATTTGGGCTGCAATAAAAATTCTGGTACAAATATCTTTGTTATAATGTGATTTTTGGTCTTCTGGATATATACCTAGTTAAAATTCACTTATGTTTTTTAAGGGGTGGGGAACCTGATTTCAAGATTGTTCCTTTTTAAGTACCAAAGGAGGCAAGAAAAGCTTCATCTTTCTCTGCACACTTTTTTTAATGAAAGAATTTGTTATGTAAAATTTGTACTTAGTAAAAAGGCCATACTTAAAGACCAGGAAGACCATGGTTCCTTAAAGGTGCATGTTCTACCCCCAACAGCTGAAAAAATTGAGACCAGAGAGGTCATATAATGTTCTTCCTTCTTTCAGTAAAAAAAATTAAAAGGTTGCTAAAATGAACCTGTACCCAGTATGAATGTTTCATTAATGTGCTTATATACTCATATGCATGATTTATCAGCTACATACATTTTTTTTTTTTTTTTTTGAGACAGAGTCTCACTATGTCACCCTCCGTAGAGTGCCATGGCATCACGGCTCACAGCAACTTCAAACTCTTGGGCTTAAGCAATTCTCTTGCCTCAATCTCCCAAGTAGCTGGTACTATAGGCTCCCACCACAATGCCCAGCTATTTTTTTTTATTATTATTATTGAGGATTCATTGAGGGTACAAGAAACCAGGTTACAGTGATTGCATTTGTTAGGTAAAGTCCCTCTTACAATTGTGTTTTGCCCCCAAAAGGTGTGGCACACACCAAGAAACCACCTCCTTCCCTCTCTCTGCTCTTCCTTTCCTCACCCCTCCCTCTTTCTTTCCCTCTCTGCTCTCCTCTTCCCCCACCCCCACCATGTCATTAATCACCATTAGTTGTCTTCATATCAAAATTGAGTACATAGGATTCATGCTTCCCCATTTTTGTGATGCTTTACTAAGAATAAATGTGTTCCACTTCCATCCAGGTTAATACAAAGGCTGTAAAGTCTCCATTTTTTTTTAATGGCTGAATAGTATTCCATAGTCTACATATACCACAGCTTGTTAATTCATTCCTGGGTTGGTGGGCATTTAGGCTGTTTCCACATTTTGGCGATTGTAAATTGAGCTGCAATAAACAGTCTAGTGCAAGTGTCCTTATGATAAAAGGATTTTTCTTTCTGGGTAGATGCCCACTAATGGGATTACAGGATCAAATGGGAGGTCTAGCTTGAGTTCTTTGAGAGTTCTCCATACTTCCTTCCAAAAAGATTGTATCAGTTTGCAGTCCTACCAGCAGTGTAAAAGTGTTCCCTTCTCTCCACATCCACGCCAGCATCTGCAGTTTTGAGATTTTGTGGGCCACTCTCACTGGGGTTAGATGGTATCTCAGGGTGGTTTTTATTTGCATTTCTCTAATAATTAGGGATGATGAGCATTTTTTCATATGTTTGTTAGCCATTCGTCTATCTACTTTGGTAAAGGTTCTATTCATATCTCTTGCCCATGGGATTATTGGCTTTTTTCATGTGGATTAATTTGAGTTCTCTAAAGATCCTAGTTATCAAGCTTTTGTCTGATTCAAAATATGCAAACATCCTTGCCTACTGTGTAGATTGTCTATTTGCTTTGGTTGTTGTCTCCTTAGCTGTATAGAAGCTTTTGAGTTTAATTAAGTCCCATTTGTTTATTTTTATTATTGTTGCAATTGCCATGGCAGTCTTCTTCATGAAGTCTTTCCCCAAGCTGATATCTTCCAGTGTTTTTCCTATGCTTTCTTTCAGGGTTTTTATTGTGTCATGCCTTAAATTTACGTCCTTTATCCATCTTGAAACAATTTTTGTGAGTGGAGAAAGGTGAGGGTCCAGATTACAGCTTATCATTAAAAAAGTCATACATCATGATCAAGTAGGTTTCATACGCAAGTCCATAAATGTTATTCACCATATTAACAGAAGCAAAAACAAAGATCATATGATCCTCTCAATAGATGCAGAAAAAGCATTTGATAAAATCCAGCCTCCTTTTCTAATTAGAACACTGAAGAGTATGAGCATACGTGGCACATTTCTGAAACTGATC
>CAUYRH010080940.1:0-32294 GCA_963574655.1 Perodicticus potto
TGATCTCTTAGCCAGGGGCAATTTCCAGAGAGGACTCAGCAGAGAGCAGCCAACTACCAATGTCCCAGGAGCTGAGGGAAGGGGGCTTCAGTCTCAGAAGGGTTGGGGGATTTGGGAGACTCTGGGAAGCACATCAGAGCACCGACTACAGATGATCACAAAGAACAATGCGGAATTCGTAATTTACAGCAAAGTTCTGCCTCAATCCCAGACACAATTGAACTTAAAAGGATGAAAAGGTAAAATTCAAGCAAGAAAACAAAGAAACCACCTGAAATACCAGCTAGCTGAATTACGGAAACTTTGATAGTAAGAGAGAAGAAACAAATCCCCCCCAAAAGGCCTCTAAATAGTGAGGAGAATTATTTCCGGGAATACTCATTTTGTTTTGTTTTTTTTCCCCAAAGTCTCAAAAAATAGACAACTCATATTTATAGATAAAAACAGAAGATAGGGTGGCACCTGTGGCTCATCAAGTAGGGCGCCAGCCCCATATGCCAAAGGTGGCAGGTTCAAACCCGGCCTCGGCAGAACGGCAAAACAGAAAAATAGCCGGGTGTCGTGGCAGGTGCCTGTAGTCCCAGCTACTTGGGAGGCTGAGGCAATAAAATTGCTTAAGCCCAAGAGTTTGAGGTTGCTGTGAGCTGTGATGCCACGGCACTCTACCAAGGGTGACATAGTGAGACTCTGTCTCAAAAAAAAAAGAAAAGGCCATTTTCAAGATTCCTGAAAATTCACTTTCAGAAATAGACCTGTGACAGAATAGACAAAGACAAAAACTCATTCCTCAGAACTTGACATGTTTGGTACACACAGGACCTTGCTTAGAATCTCACATGGCCACCTGATGTGTTCTCAACAAAACACGTCCCCTGGATAGCAGAGACGGAGGAGAAAATTCCCACTCAGTTTCAAAGTCAAGGTCAGAGATATAAAACAAGACCGGAGTGAAATCTCATATGATTTTTGTTTCAGGGCCCTGCAACAAAGTTCATCTTTAAAGACACTGGACTTGGTGCCTGTAGCTCAAGCGGCTAAGGCGACAGCCACATACATCAGAGCTGGCAACTTCGAATTCAGCCCAGATCCACCACACAACAATGACAACAACAACAACAAAATATCCGGGCGTTGTGGTGGGCGCCTGTAGTCCCAGCTACTCGGGAGGCTGAGGCAAGAGAATCGCCTAAGCCCAAGAGATGGAGGTTGCTGTGAGCTGTGATGCCATGGTACTCTACCCAGGGTGACAGCTTGAGACTCTGTCTCAAAAAAAAAAGGGTGGCGCCTGTGGCTCAGTGAGTAGGGTGCCAGCCCCATATACCAAGAATGCCAGCCCTGGCCAAAATTGCAACAAAAAAATAATAGTTGGGTGTTGTGGCGGGCACTTGTGGTCCTAGCTACTTGGGAGGCTGAGGCAAGAGAATTGCCTAAGCCCAAGAGCTGGAGGTTGCTGTGAGCTGTGACACCATGGCACTCCACGGAGGGCAACAAAGTGAGACTCCATCTCTAAAAAAAAAAAAAAAAGTGGTCTCTGACTGCGCCTGGGAGCAGACGCCGTCTTTGGACTACCCAGGCGGGTCACCCTTCCCTTTCCATAAACCTGCCTGAACATCTCTTCTGCGGCCTCAACTCTGGACGCCACTGTTCACACCTTTCAATTAGCATTTATCACAAATGAGTATTTTATTTCATGGTTTTCCTACATCTATGAAGATGAACATATATGGGTGTTCTCCTTTAATCTGTTCATGAGATCAATTACATCAGTGGAGTTTCTAATTGTACACCATCCTTGAATTCTTGGAGTAAATACAACTAGGTCATAATATTAATGCATGTTGGTTTCAACTACTCATAGATTTTATTTTCACACCCATTGCTTTTTCCTCAAGAAAACCAGTGGAGGGGGTGCCTGTGGCTCAGTGGGTAAGGTGCTGGCCTCTACACCAAAGGTGGTGGGTTCAAACCCAGGCTGGCCAAACTGCGACAAAAAAAAAAGCCAGGTGTTGTGACGGGACCTGTAGTCCCAGCTACTTGGGAGGCTGAGGCAAGAGAATCGCCTAAGTCCAGGAGCTGGAGGTTGCTGTGAGCTGTGTGATGCCACAGCAATCTATTGAGGGTGATAAAGTGAGACTCTGTCTCTACAAAAAAAAAAAGAAAAAGAAAACCAGTGGAAAATGAAGTCTAATAAATGGTGCTAGGATGATTGATTGTGGGAAGAATGAAACTGGATCATTATCTTACCCCAATTACCAGTGTTTTTCAACCTCTTTTATCTCCCAGCACACTTGAACTTCTGCAGCACACTTAAATTATGTTGATCAAGAAAAAAGAGTTAAGAAGAGAATATATTTATGAAAGCACATGTAGTGAGAATAAAATGGAGTCTGTCAGGCTAGGACCTACATGACACAGCTGGCCTAGTCAGTGTAGGGCCTAAGTGACCTTCACTCCCTGCCTCCCATTCTTACTGTTTTGCAAATTTAGCTCCCACCCTAAATATGTCCCTTTTGAATACTTTATTCTTTTTTTTTTTTTGAGACAGAGTCTCACTATGACGCCCTTGACACAGTGCTGTGGTGTCACAGCTCACAGCAACTTCCAACTCTTGGGCTTAAGCGATTCTCTTGCCTCAGCCTCCCAAGTTGCTGGGACCACAGGCGCACCCACTGGCCACAATGCCCAGCTATTTTTTGGTTGCAGTTGTCGTTGTTTGGCAGGCCTGGGCTGGGCTCGAACCCGCCAGCCTTGGAGTATGTGGTCGTTGACCTAGCCGCTGAGCTGCGGGCGCCAAGTCGTATCTTGAATAGTTTAGAGAATTAACTTTTAAATTAGAAATGTTGTCATAGTGAGAGAGGATACCCGAAAAGGTTGAGATCTAGGAGGACAGGTCTTCTCAAGGAGACCTCAAGGATACACCTGCAGGTTCCTCTCCATGGTGACTCAGCCCTTAGGAATTTATAAACTTAACTTCCTGGAACTTGGAAATTTCCAAGTTTTGTGAAATACTATAGTTCTGTAGGGACTAGAATAGCATCTCCCGCTTGATTCAAACTGGCCAATGAGAACAGTACCTGTGGGATGGAACTTTTTGACTGTCAATAAAAAGGGAAAAATCAAGCCAGATGGAGAGCACGGTCATTTGGAATTCTTCTATGCCATAAGCTCCCGGCTGGTGAATAAAGCCCTTCCTCTTATAAACGTGAGGTTTGGGTGTGCTTTCTCTCCGTTGGGCCTCATCTTCCTGCAACAATAGGTGTCACTGAGTTGTGCTGTTTGTTGTTTAAAGTAAGAGTTAATTAATATAGTCTTTCCTGTGAGCTGTTAGGTATAAAACTGTAATTTTGGAAATGGCAGAACAGAACAGTCTCGAGAGGCTACTCTCTTTGTTGTCTAGAATCACCTGCCTTCTGACAAATACAGTTTGGTGAACCTATCCTGACCCTACATATTGGCTGACAGGGACAGACAGCCAGTCTCTCTTCATCTGGCAACATTTCCTGTGCTTTCAATAATAATTTAATTAATGATCCTTAAACATTTTCATGGCACACGGAAGGTCCTCTCCTGGCACATCAGATGAAAATCACTGCCAAACACAAACATCATTCCAGGTGCAAACATACTGGTTTCTTATGAGGATTTAACCCCACTAAAACTAAAAATTTGTGTCAAAAGACACCATGTAATAAGGGATATAAGGTCTTCTGCCCATGTCTCAGGGCTCGAGCTACTCCCTTGGTCTCTGCTCCAGGCAAATGCAAATCTCCACAATGGGTATCTGCTTTGCCTGTTTAAAGGGCATGAAATGCCCTAGAAGGTGTATCTTTTCTAGGACTTGTCATAGCCTCTTCTATGACCATTATTCTCCTCAGAGCATTCACAGACCCAGCAGGGTGTTTGTAAGCTATATCCCTAATAGGCTAGAATTTCAGAAAAGGCAAGAAGCTTGCTAGCAATGGCTAGCTTAAATGTAAACTAGCTGACTTTTCTTTGTTCTGACTCACTCAGCTTACTTTCTAGTTTCCCTCTTTTTCCGGGGGTGCTTTCCTTTGCCAGAATGGAGTCTTCCATCCCCATCCTCCCAGCAATGCAAATTACAACAGCAGGTTCAGCAGCTGTAGCTCAGAGGCTAGGGTGCCAGGCACATACACCAGAGCTGGCAGGTTCAAACCCAGCCCAGGTCCTGTCAAAGAACAATGACAACTACAAGAACAAAAAATACCCATGTGTTGTGGCAGGTGCCTGTAGTCCCAGCTACTTGGGAGGCTGAGGCAAGAGAATGGCTTAAGAGTTTGAGGTTGCTATGAGCTGTGACTGTCACAGCACTCTACCGAGGGCAACATAGTGAAACTGTCTCCCCCCCACAAAAAACCCCAACAGCATATTGGTTCACACACAACAGACTAGCCGTTTAATTCTGGCAATGCCGAGTGCTAGTGAAGATCAGTCGGAATGCTTATGCCGTTAATTAAAATGTAAATTGGTGTAATGAGTACAGAGAACAATTTGGAAGCATCTAGTAGGTTGGAGTTGCACATACCTTTCCACACAGCAAGTCCAGCAGTTCTATTCCTGGGTTTGCCTTGGAAAAACTTTTTTTGGGGCGGGGAGGCGGGCATAGTCTTGCTCTGTTGCCCAGCTAGAGTTCAGCGGCACCATCCTAGCTCACTACAACCTCAAACTCCTGGGCTCAAGTGATCCTGCTGCCTCAGCCTCCCAGTCCCATCCCAGGTGGGACTACAGGCACATCCAGCTAATTTTTCCTCTTTTTGTAGAGACAGGGTCTCACTCTTGCTCAGGCCTGTCTTGAACTCTTGAGCTCAAGCAATCCTCCTCCAGGCCTCCCAGAGTGCTAGGATTACAGGCATAAGGCACCACCCCCAGCCAAAAAATATCCAATTTTAACAATCGATTACTAAATAAATTATTCCTTTTATTGTCTCTTCAGGGGCTTTTTCTTCTTCTTTTTTTAGACAGCCTGACTTTGTCATCCTGGCTAGAGTGCAGTGGCATCATCATAGCTCACTGCAACCTCAAACTCCTGGGCTCAAACTCAGAGCCACTGTGCCTGGCCTGGAAAAACTTTTCTTCTTTTTCAAGACAGAGTCTCACCTGTCATCCCGGGGTTGAGTGCCATGAAGTCCTCATCGCTCACAGGGAGCTCAAACTCTTAGGCTTAAGTGATCCTCTTGCTTCAGCTTCCTGAATAGTTGGGACAACAGGGCCCCCCCACAGAGCGCCTGGCTAATTTTTCCATTTTTAATAAAGACGGAGTCTCATTCTTGTTCAGGCTGTTCTCGAATTTCTGAGCTCAAGCAATCCTCCCACCTCTGCCTTCCAGAGTGCTAGGATGACTGGCGTGAGCCACCTGCAAGGCCCCAACTATTTTTATACTACGTGGGCACCCCTTGGTTGCCCGTGAAATGCCTTTTGGATTCTCTGAACCCATCCCCACCTCACTGGAGTCAGGGCCCTCAGTGTGCGGTTTCCTCTGCCATTAATTATTATGCTTCGGCCGGGAAGTTCGAGGTGTCTCCTCAGCAGACACTGACTGGGAGTTTAAGTGTGAGCATGTGAAGGCCATAGCTGTGTTTGCGGCAGCCCTGCGCTCACATCTAACCTGCGTGGTGCCAGGTGCAGATTTCCGATCCTCTCAGCAACCACACGTGGGTGGCTTCAGCCTCTTTTACAGAGCGAAGGTCAAGCCCCAGTAGGCTCCAGTCTACAACCTGGCTGACCCTGGGGCTAGGGGCCCCTGCTGGCCTCACCTCAACAGCTCGGCCAGACTGCACGGGGAGGAGGGGGGAGATGTGGAAAGAACTCCCCCTGACTTTTCCATCTCTGAACGCATTTGATTCTCAGCTGGTCAATTTCCAAACTGGGTTGGGAGGGGAGCTGCCCACGGCCACCAGCTGCTCACGCTTCCTCCTACACGCTGGAGCCACTTTCTCTGCAGATGGGGAAGCTGAGGCAGACAGCGGGCAGGGATGACAGCTCAAACTAAAAGCCATCACTCCACTGAAGCCAGCTGGTGACCTTGACTCCTACCCCGGATTCCCCCAGCTCTTTAGGGAGCGAGGAGCATCCCGGGGGCTCCGCCTCCGGACCCAGATTTCTGGGCCTTTGGGGAAGGAATGGGCTCAGCCTACCCGCGCCCCATTCGGTCCCGCCCCCTTCGGCCTGGAGATTTCCCCGCGCCGCAGAGACCGACTCCGGCCGCGAGGGGGCGACAGAGCCCAGGCTCCGAGGAGCAGGTGCGGCCGAGCGCTCGCGGGTGGCGGTAGAAGGAGGCCTGAGCTGGGTGGGCGCTGCTGCGGGCCGCCGCCCCCTTTCTGCCCCGGCCGCTCTGTCGCTCGGCCCCTGGGCGCGCCACCGGGTCGTCGTGCGCGGGCTCAGGCTGCCGCCCCGGAGTGACTTCGCTCCCTCTATCCTCGCAGCCCAGATGTGGAGCTGGGCCCCGGGGCCCCTGGGGAGCTGAGAGGCCCCGCGTCGCGCCCCACCTGCGGACGGTGCCTGGCACCTGGAGGCAGGGCCCGGGCTGGACCTCAAGACCCCTGGCCTCTCCCCCGGGGCAGACCAGCCCCGCACGGTTCCCCTCCTGGCGGCCTTTCCCAGTCTCACACGCCGGTGCGGGCAGTGTCTGCTGCGCCCGGAGCCTCCCGAGGGCGCAGCAGGGCAGAGGTCAGCAGCCCGCTGAGCTTGGGCATCAGGTTACCAGGGTGTACGGTGTTAGAACATAGTTGGGAGGCCACAGGCCTGTTGGGGCCGCACCAATGGGGCTCCTGCAGGTCTAACATGTGCTTCCTCTTTCCAAACCCCGGTTTGCTCCCCTGGGAAATGGGGCGCAGCATAACAGCCATGTCCCCTCTCCCAACATGGTACTGATTTTCAGGACCCCAAGTGTGTCTTGTCTGTTGACCCTCCCTGGTTCAAGCACCCTGAGGGCAGACACGGGCCCTCTCTGGATCCCCACAGTTGAACCAGACAGACCACAAACTTGGGGCGTGTCAACATGGAGTGGGGGCTGAAACCTAGTGGGACAATCTCGGCCAAGGTGAGGGATAGGGGTGCACAGAGCAAGGTCCTGGGGCAGCTCCCGCAGACTTTACCCAGAATCCTGGTGGGTCCTCCTCAGAGCTGGCCCTCACTCAGGTCAGGGTCTCGTGTCTAACTCAATAGTTCAAAAAAAAAGAGAAAGAGGGAAAAATAGAAAACCCAACCCCACAACTAGCTGAGGCAGCGGCTCCGGCTCCCGGCGCCTTTGATAATTTGAGGCCTGAACAATGGGGCTGATTGCGGATCAGAGATTTGAAACCATCATAATTAGAAGGAAAGAATGTCCTTGTGGTCCGCTGTTCTAAAAATACAACTGCACCCACATCTGGACGGGAAGGCTGGGGGCCTAGGGGTGGGGGCGGTGGTTAGGCCAGAGTCTGAAGCACTGATGCCTGAATTCCTTGGGGAGGTTGCTGCCTCTCAGCAAGGCCTCATGCAAGGGGGAGGGGGAACCCCAAGGCAGCCAGTGGCTGCCAGTGGTCTAAACTGCCACAGGTTTAGAAAGTGCAAGCAGCAGGACATGTGTCCCTCCCTGGGTCTCCCCTCCCCACACCTCAGCCTCAGTTTCCTCCTCTGTGTAGAAAGGACACAGAGGTCAGGAGCCTGACTCTGAGTGTTGGTTTTTTCACCAACAACTCCCACCTGAGCCAGGCAGGGTGGGCATTTAGCCACAGGTTTCTGACCAAGGAACAAACATTTTCTTCTGGATTTTCTGATTTGGGGTACATTTGTCAGCTTTTATAAATTTGTCATTTTTTTTGTTGGTATCCACAGCTTAAATACATATTTACTTTGGGACCTAATCTTGCATTTATAATTTTGCCTTTGTTTTCTTAAATAGCACCCCCCCCTCCATCTCACGGGGGTGGTGAAGGGCATTACAGGCCTGGGAGGATGTCTGCAGCAACGTGTAGAGGCAGGAATTCTGGTGGCATCACTGTTGGAGGATGGGGACACGTGGGTTCTTGTCCCAGCCCACTAATAGGAGCCTTCCATCCCCATAGCTGGGTCACCACCTGGTGTGGGAGCACTAGCCCTTCGAGAGTGAGAGCAGGGCCCGGCTGTTCGGTGGGGGTGTCAGTGGGTGCAAGCCAGGTGGGAGGTGGGGTGAACCCGGAGCTGTTCTGAGCCTCTCTTTCCACCTGACCCTGGCTCTGAGTCCCTAGGCGTGGGCTGGGGCTACTAGAGTGGTGGCTCCTCTCCCTCCAGGTCCTGCCAGGCCACAGACCAGCCCTGTGGGGTGGTCTGGGGTTGGGCAGCACAGTGCAGCCACAGGCTCCATGTACACACACCCCGGACCACGTGGCTAGACCCCTAGCAGAGATCTCAAGTTGCAGTCAGACAACACAGACTCACAATGAGCCCCCAAATCTTGTCTTTTTAAAAAAGATTTGTTTTTTTTTTTTTTTCAGAAATGGAGGGGTCTTGCTGTTGCCCAGGCTGGCCTTGAACTCCTGGGCTCAATTGATTCTTCCACCTCACCCTCTTGAATAGCTGGAACGACAGGCATATACCACCGGCCTGGCTTTTTTGAAGTCTTTCCACTGTGTGTCAAGGTTCTGTCTCCATGATTCATCCCCAGCCCTGCCATTTGGCTGACTCTGCCAAGCAGATAATCTGCTTCTCCCCAAACACAGCCCACAGGCGCTGAGCCCAAAAATAGCTGAGGCGGGGGAGGGGAAGGGCCCTGCCAGATGCTCTGAGGCTCTGTCAGCCCAGACTAGAGGTGGCTTTGACATTCCTGCAGTGACCACAACAGGAAGTGGGAATTACTGGTAATTGCTAAGGGTCTTGACAGCCAGGGCACAGGCTGTAGTAGGCCCAGTGGCTGGAGACTAGCAGGGACCATCTCTACCCCAGAGTCAGGGACAGTGAAACAGAGGCTCCAGCAGCAGGGAAGTGGGGGGAGCAGAGGCGCATGTCAGAGACTCTCCCCAGGAGCCCAGATGTTGCAAAGAAGTTTCACCTCCAAACCAAGACTAGAGAAGGGCCTGAGGCTGCACATGGCCGGCTGGTTGGTGAGGTTCCCTCCCTTGTGCCCCAGAAATGGGGTGGGGTAGCTGGCTTCTTCCTCACAGGTCCCTTAGATTATGCCTCAAAGCCAGGACTGGCACCCTGCTGTTTTGCTACCTCTTTAGCTGTGTGTCCTCAGGCAGGTTACTTAACCTCTCTGAGCCTGTTTCCTCATCTGTAATAGTAACCTACTTCATCAGGTGGTACAGAGGCTTCAGTAAGTTAGCAAAGCCCATGTGTGGTGTCTACCAGAGCATCTGTTATGTCCTGCCCAGCGCAGTGTCCCTGCCTTGCCTATGAGTAGCACATGGGTTTGTTCCCACCTCCCATGTTTGCTCAAGCCATTGTCCCTGCCTAGCACCCCCCTTCTCATCAGGATCCCTCCCGCCTGGTGGTCCCCATGGAGCAACCACCGGTTAGTTCCCCTCTCTGCTTGGTGTGGGATTCAGTGTCCCCCCTGCCAGGCGGGAGAAAGAGCTTCTGTGGGACAAAAGTGGCCACAGTGCCTCTCTCCACCACACTGCAGGCCTCAATGCTGTGGCCCTCAACCACAGGCACATGGGAGCTAGGACCAGAGGAGGCCGTGGGGAACAGGCCCGGCAGAGAGGACGCACAGAACCGTCCTTGGTGTGCTCTTCCCCGGGGCCACCGCCCATTCACGGCAAGGGTGTGCCTTGGAGGGGTGCCAGCCATGCCTGTTACGGGAAGGGGCTCCCACCTGGAAAACTCTGGCTGCCACCACAGAGCACAGTACAACCTCTGAGCTGAAGGAGACTCTGTCTATTTTTTAGACAGGGACACGGAAGACCTGAGAGGGCAGGGAGCGGCCAGGTCCCGCTGCCCGCCCCGAGGCTGCAGATCCAGCCCTGGAGTCCAGATCTCTGTCTTAAGAAGCCTCCACGCTCACCGGTCCCCTGCCTGTGCCCCAGTGCTGCAGCAGACACCAGGCAGAGGGGCCATCCTCTGGACAACTCCAGGGTGACAAGGACAGAGGAGGGAAGGAGCTGGGAGGGCTGGGCTGGGGTGTCCAGGGAGAGCTTCCCCAAGGTGGTCATACCCCTTAGTACTCCAAATTCTCCTGTCCAACCCAACAGGTGGCCTCTCCCCCAAACTGGGCCTTCATCCATGTCTCTGCCCAGGGGAGGGCTCCCTCCTGCAAGCTACCTCAGGGTCTTTGCACAGGCTCTTCCAGCATCCGGGCCTGGCTACTCCGACTCATGCTCAGCCTCACTCTGCCTCTTTGTCCCTCCCAGAGACCAGCTTATTCCTGGAAAGACAGGATTCTACTACCAGGTCCAGAGGGCCGGGCCCAACACTCCCTCTTAGGTGTTGGCCTGATGCAGCCCACCTGGACGGTTTGTTGTTCTTGTACCCTGCCCATGAGCAGCTGCTGCTATGTGGCTTCCGGATTCAGTGCTAAAAATACCCAGTGGCCCAGACAGGAAGGGCCAAGGGGGACACAGCTGCTCCCGGGAGGGGTTGGCTGGAGCTTCAGTGGAGGCTTACTCACCTCAGCTGGGGGTCCACGTGCTGAAAGTGGGTGCACCCTGTGCTCACAGCGCCTGGCAAAGGGCACGATGTGTCATCAAGAGGAAAGTGCAGCTGCTCCAACACGTACACAAACATTGTCTTTGTTTCTGATTGTTCTGTTTTGTTACCACAGGCAAGGATTGACTTAGGAATAAAATATATTCAAAAATTAAGTGCTCAGCAACCTAACAGAAGGTAAGTGAGCTCTGGTTTCCTCATGGGTGATCAGGGAGGGCTTCCTGGAATAGGGGCACTTCCACCACCTGCTCTTTTTCACTCTTTTTTTTTTTTTTTTTTGGTAGAGACAGAGTCTTACTTTGTCGCCTTCGGTAGAGTGCCGTGGCGTCACACAGCTCACAGCAACCTCCAACTCCTGGGCTTAGGTGATTCTCTTGCCTCAGCCTCCCAGGTAGCTGGGACTACAGGTGCCTGCCACAGTGCCTGGCTACTCTTTTGTTGCAGTTTGCCCTGGGCCGGGTTTGAACCCACGACCCTCGGTATCGACTCTCGGTATATGGGGCTAGCGCCTTAGCGACTGAGCCACAGGTGCCGCCCTCCTTTTCTCTTTTTTAACACAACAACTAGGCTGGTAGGGAAGAAAATGAATTAGTGAACGAATGGTCCAGAGAGCTGGGGCAGTTCCAGAGGAGAGAAACTGAGGCCTGAATAAGAGGTGGTGGGGAGGATGGAAAGGACTGGGGTGGGGTTTTCATGGGAGCATCAAGCGCGACACAGGACTGTGAGGTGCAGAGATGACCCCAGGTTTCTGGACTGTCACCAGGAGCTGATGAGGGTCCCTCCTAGTGTGAGGCCTGTGGGGGGACGGCAGCTCCGTGGGCATGCAGAGGGTGCTGTCCTGCCTGTAGGCACTGGGAGAGGCTGGCAGCAGATTTAGGGGTCCTCTGGGGGGCAGCAGGAAGGGTTGCAAGGCCTGAGAGGAGCAGAGCCTGTTGTCACCGTGCAAGCAGGTCCCTCACATCCATAGTCCACAGCACAGGAGGGAGAAGGCTGGCCAGTGGCAGATCAGTCCCCAGACGTCCAAATGTGGCTCTCCACCTGTCTCTAGACCCCTGGGAACCTGGATGCTCAGGGTTTCTCTCCATAAAGAACTCTCTGGAGAGGCCCAAGGATTCAAGAAATGGTCCTGGTATCTCCAGAGTGGTCTGCTCTGGACCTCATACCAGATAGGAAAGGCCAGGACTAGTGACAGAAGCCTAACCTGGGGCCTGTTCTGCCTCTCTGCCTCAGTTTCCCCATCTAAGGATATCTGGGGGGCTGAGGGAGCATCTGTGGGGAACACAAATGCCACCCCCAGAAAGTCCTGGCGGGCTCCCTCTAGGCCACTGCTGGCCTCCCAGCCCACCCTGCACTCCTGGGCTCCCAGGAATGGCCAGAAATGTGCTTCTCAGCCCCTAAGCTGGGAGAACCTACTTTATCAGCCCCCAATCAAAGGGGAGACAGACGCTCCTGCCGCCGACAAAGACGGCCCCTCCTGTTAGCCCCAGATTGACCCTGAGTGGAGGGTTGGCCAGCGCCTGCTGAGTGCGAGGAGGAGGAACGCCTCCCCTTCCCCACGCTGACATGAAACCCAACCTCCCTCCTGGCTCCCTCACGGCTGGCGGGCGCCTGCCCTGGCGTCAGAGGCCCAGGATCCCAGCCCTGCCACACACGGGGTGGGCTCTGCTCTGCATGGACTGCCTCTAGTATAACCTTGGCCTGCTTTTCTGGAAAAACAAGGATGGCTAAACAAGGATGGCCCCCTCAACCTGCCCCCCAACTCCTGACCTCTCAGCACCTTGGTTTAACCCCTGCTATGTTAAGCCAGACCTCCTCATCCTAAACCAGTAACCTCACAGCACACTTGAACCTATAGTTAAATTTCCGCGGCACACTTAGAAATTACGTTGATCAAAAAAAGAGTAAAGGGGGGCGGCTCCTGTGGCTCAAAGGAGGAGGGCACTGGCCCCATATACTGGAGGTGGTAGGTTCAAACCCAGCCCCAGCCAAAAACTGCAAAAAAAAAAAAAAAGATTAAAGGCAGCAAGGTGGCTCAGACCGGTAATCCCAGCATTCTGGGAGGTTGAGGTGGGGGGAATGCCTGAGCTCAGGAGTTCAAGAGAGCAAGAGTGAGACCCCGTCTCTACTCAAAATAGAAAAACTAGCTGGGCCTGTGGTCCCACCTACTCTGGAGGCTGAGGCAAGAGAATCACTGAGCCCAAGAGCTGGAGGTTGCTGTGAGCTGTGACACTACAGCACTCTACTGAGGACAACAAAATGAGACTCTGTCTCTAAAAAAAAAGAAAAACAAGAAAAACTAGCTGGGCATTGTGGTGGCTACTGTAGTCCCAGCTACTGGGGAGGCTGAGGCAGGAGGATCCCTTGAGCCCACTTTTCAGTTGTTGTGAGCTAGGCTGCCAGGGCAATGGAGTGAGACTCTGTCTCAAAAAAAAAAGTGAAAAATGAATATACTTAAAATTTTTCGGGTAGCGCCTGTGGCTCAGTGAGTAGGGCGCCAGCCCCATATACCTACCAAGAGTGGCAGGTTCAACCCTGGCACCGGCCAAACTGCAACAAAAAAATAGCCAGGCATTGTGGCGGGCGCCTGTAGTCCCAGCTACTTGGGAGGCTGAGGCAAGAGAATCGCCTAGGCCCAAGAGCTGGAGGTTGCTGTGAGCTGTGATGCCACAGCACTTTACTGAGGGTGACAAAGTGAGACTGTGTCTCAAAAAAAAAGAAAAGAAAAAAAAATTTTTCACAGCACACCAGTGTGCTGTGGCACATAGGTTGAAAAGTCCGTCCTAAACCAAATGCACATCCCTCCAGTGGCTCCCAGTTTGCCCTGCCCCCCCCCCCCGAGGGCTCTTGGGCCCAATGTCACCAGGCCCTGGTCCTGCTCCACTCCCTAGGGGGCCCTTTCTGCACCTGTGGAGATCTTCATGTTCTTGGGATCCAGCTGAGACCACCCTCTCAGCCAGTTCTCCCTCTTGGCCAGTTCCAGTCTTCCACGCTGCATCCAAGGTGGAACTCCTCATGTTAGGAAAGGCACGTCTGTCTGAGTGCCTGCCTCTCCCTCCTGGGCACCAGGGACCTCAGCATGGCTGCAACCCACGGTGGCTCCTGAGGTCACATCTCCCTGGACTTCTTGCTGCCTTGCTCCTGCTCAGCTTCCCTCACCTTTCCTGGCTGGGTTTTCCTTCTCTCTGTGGTTCCTGAAGGCTGGGATGCCCAGGCCCAGCCTCTCCCCGTCTCCATCTACCCCTTGGGCATCTCACATAGGCCCCAGGCTACAAGCCTATTGCTCTACTGCTGACTGACACACACATCTGGACTTCCTGCCCAACCTCTACCCCAGCACCACTCTCAGAGTTTTCCAAGTGATGTCACACTGATGCCTCAAACTCAGTGAGGCCAGAACAGGAGTCTCCATCCCACCCATTTTCTCTCTACAATTCCCCACCTCAGTAAAGACCACCAGCCTCCCTCTGCACTGCTGATCAGGCCTTGAACTTACCCTGGATTCCTGTCACAGACTGGTCCCATCTGCGGGCAAACCTACACTCCACCACTTGTCGTGCTCCAGGTTCCACCCTGCCTAAGTCACCACTGTGCGTTTAGTCTCCCACAGCTCACTGATTTCTCTGGCAGCCTACTGCACTCACAGTGAACACAGAAATCTCTTCAGAAATTTCTCTTAAACAGGCTCAGCGCCCGTAGCTCAGCAGCTAGGGTGCCAGCCACAATCACCAGGGCTGGCGGGTTCAAACCCGGCCCTGGCCTGCCAAACAACAATGACAACTACAACCAAAAAATAGCCGGGGATGGTGGTGGGCTCTTGTAGTCCCAGCTACTTGGGAGGCTGAGGCAAGAGAATTGCTTAAGCCCAAGAGTTGGAGGTTGCTGTGAGCTGTGACGCCACAGCAGTCTACCTAGGGTAACAAAGTGAGACTATATCTCAAAAAAAAAAAAAAGGAAATTTCTCTTAAACGTACACACCACATATACTTTTTCTTAACCATGTTTAGGCGTACAGCTCAGTGGTATTAAGTACATTCACATTCTTGTGCAACTGTCCCCACTGTCTACCTTCAGAACTTTTTCCTTTTCCCAAACTGAAACTCTGTACCCAATAAACTCCACATTTACAGCTCCTGTAAGCAGAATCATACAGTATTTGTTTTTTTGTGTGTGGTTTTTTTTAGCTTAATGTCTTCAGTGTTCATCATGTTGTAGCAAGTATCAGAATTTCATTCCTCTAGGGCTGAATAATATTCCATTGATGTGTACACCACATTCAGTTTGTCCATTCATCTGTCAATGGACGCTGCTTTGCTACCACCCTTTGCTATTCTGAATAATGCTGCTATGAACATGGGTGTACAAGTATCTCTTCAAGTCCTTGCTTTCGATTCTTTTGGGTCTATACCCAGAAGTGGCATTGCTGGATCATGATAATTCTACTTTTTAATTTTTCAAGTAATAACTATACTGTTTACCAACAGCAGCTGCACAATTTTATATTCCCACCTGTAGTGCACCAATGTTTCCCATATCTCCACATATTTTTATTTTCTGTTTCATGTTTAGCTTTGCAAATTTATAGTAAGCATCTTAATGGACACAGGGATTTTTTTTTTTTTTTTTCAGTTTTTGGCCAGGGCCGGGTTTGAACCTGCCACCTCTGGTGTATGGGGCTGGCGTCCTACTCCTTTGAGCCACAGGTGCCGCCCAACACAGGGATCTTTTAAAAGTGATAATCAAATACAACGCCCCCCCCCAGAGACCCCTCTAGCACAGCGTGCCCCCCTAAATTTGGTGTTATTTTCTGCCAGTGCACTAGCTCACTACACTCCTCAACTGGACCGCAAAGGACAGCATCTTTTGTTGGCTGCTGTATCCCCCAAATCCAGAACAGCAACGAGTATATGGTGAGCGCTCACTAAAAGGATGAATAAATGAACGCTGCGGGCTGGGGTCGGGGCTGCTCCGGGTTTGCAGAGGGAAGGAGGCTGTGCCCGAGTGGCCAGCGAGCTCGAGAAGTGCGGCGGCATCATCTGTCGCCACCAGACTCGGAATCCCGCCCGCCCACGTCCCTGTGGCCTGTCTAGCTTCAGTCTTACCTGCAGGTGTTATATTCTTAGCCCCTATCCGGTGGTGCCGTGGATCCTCGCTATTGGTCTTTCCCCAGATGCCGCGAAGCCACCAGTTCCTCATTGGCCATATACACTCCCGCGCCGCCACCGCAGCCACAACAACCGCCACGTGCTCAACCGCGCAGCCTATTCATTGGCCACCAGTCTCGACCCGCCCATTCTCCTTTCCGGCGCTCAAGCTTTTCCTTCCTCCTTCCATTGGCTACTGAGCCAAGGGTACCTCCCTCTATCCTGGCGCGCGCCGCGCTGCGGACTCGGATTGGCCAAAGGAGAGAGCGAGGCGGGGCCGAGAGGCAGGTTAAAGGGCGCGCTACCTGTGAGGCCACGCGTGCGGGGGGAGGTGCAATGGCCTGGCGGGGGCTGGCGGCAGAGTTTCTGCAGGTGCCGGCGGTGACGCGGGCATATACTGCGGCCTGTATCCTCACCACCGCCGCCGTGGTGAGCTGCCTGGGTGGACGGGGTGTCGCCGTGGTTGCCGCCCCTGCAGGGAGCGAGGGGGAAGGGTCGCCATGGCTACACCCTAGCTCCCGGGACAGCCCCTGATGCGCCCGTTTCCACAGCAGCTGGAGCTCCTCAGCCCCTTTCAGCTTTACTTCAACCCTCACCTCGTGTTCCGGAAGTTCCAGGTGAGGCCACCCTGCCCCGTGCACCTGCCGGCCGGCCCGCCGTTCGGTGCCTGACCGCCCGCCCCCCGTAGGTCTGGAGACTCGTCACCAACTTCCTCTTCTTCGGGCCCTTGGGATTCACCTTCTTCTTCAACATGCTCTTCGTGTATCCTGCGCTGCACAGACCCGGGCCGGGCGGGGGGGCAGGCAGGCCAGCTGGCTGAAGGAGGCCGGGAGCAGGGAAACTGAGGCTGCACCCAGGTGGCACTTCCTATACCAACGTCGCAGGTTTCGCTACTGCCGCATGCTGGAGGAGGGCTCCTTCCGCGGCCGCACGGCAGACTTTGTCTTCATGTTTCTTTTCGGAGGCGTCCTTATGACTGTATCCTTGCCAGGGGCTCTGGTACTACACTGCGGTCCAGCCTGTGGCTCCACATCAGCGCCCAGCGGGGAGAGTCTGGTCACTCCAGCTGAGGATGTACTGAGCGACCGTCATCTGCTGAGTTGCAGGAGCCAGGGCTGCATCTCCTGCTTCTCTATGCAGTGTGCAACACGGTGACGCACTGGAGAGCTGGGAAGTGGGTGTGCCTATCAGTAGCCGGGAGAAACTGGGGTAGTGAGTGGTTGGGGCCTGGGATGAGGTGGCAGGTGTGCAGGGTAGATCTCCAGGGACTCAAAGGCCACAAGTGTGGCCTTTATTGGAACGGCGCATAGGGACAGTGCGGCAGGAATGGAATGATTCTAGGGGCTTAGCAAGGCACAGGGGCTCTGGGCCCCAGCTGAAGCCTGCACCAGGACACCTTAACTCTGCCCAGCTGCTGGGCCTCCTGGGCAGCCTGTTCTTCCTGGGCCAGGCCCTTATGGCTATGTTGGTGTATGTGTGGAGCCGCCGAAGCCCTCTGGTGAGGGTCAACTTCTTCGGCCCCCTCACCTTCAAGGCGCCGTTCCTGCCCTGGGCGCTTATGGGCTTCTCGCTGCTGCTGGGCAACTCGATTCTTGTGGACCTGCTGGGTGAGCCTGTCTGTCCACCCTGCCCACTCAGGCTGACTGCTCCCCGCTCCACCCGTGCTGGACCTCTCCTCTCCCACCCCACCCCACCTTGCCAGCTCAAACCCACCAGCCAGCCCACACGATTTGCATCTTTAGGGCTGACCTGTCAGTGCTTTCGTGGGCCCTGACAGGATGGGGCTGGCTGGTTTAGGTTCCTGCTCTGTGGCTCCTCCAATATTCTTAGCCTTCCCTTTCCCAAGTCCTGCCCACTTCTGGGCCCTTTAAGCCGGTCCTTCAGGGCAGACAACCCTGGCTCCCCTCTAGGCTGACAGCCTATGCAGGACCTTGGGACCCTCATGCCTGGGGTAGGAGCTGCTGGCCTGTGACGCCAGGCTGTGAAGGGTGGCCCCTGGCAGTCTGTGACTCTCTCTCAGGGATTGCTGTGGGCCACATCTACTACTTCCTGGAGGATGTCTTCCCCAACCAGCCTGGAGGCAAGAGGGTGCTGCTGACCCCAGGCTTCCTGTGAGTGCTAGAGATGACACCCCTTCCATCTCCTCCCTCAGGTGGCTCCCGCCCCAAGGGGGCACTTGTGCTGGCCTCAGCTCAACATGGGCCCCTCTCCACAGGAAGCTGCTCCTGGATGCCCCTGAGGAAGATCCCAATTACCTGCCTCTTCCTGAGGAGCAGCTAGGACCACATCAGCCACCCCCACAGCACTGACCCCACCCAGGGCCAGCCTGAGAGCCTCCTGGAAGGCCTGCTCCTCCCCTGACTCCAGCTTGCAGCAGAAGCTTCTCTCTTCTGGAGGCTGGGTCCATGCAAGGGCCCACCAGAATAAACACAAAGACCTGCAGCCTTTTAGCCTGAGGCGCCGGCTCCCCCTGCCTCAGGGGCTACACCCTCCCAGGCCCTTCATGCTGCCCTCTGTCCTCTCAGCCCAAGAGCAGGTGGTAGGATGGGGCACATCAAAGGCAAAGAACCTGCCCACATTGCCCAGCAGAGCTTTAAGCTGCCTGGGGAGCCTTTGGGCTGATGCTGACCCAGCCTCTCCTGTCCCTCTTCAGCAACCCTGACAAGTACACCTTCATCTGATTTTCCATGGGGCGACACTGATAGATCAGGTGCAGAGGACCAGGATTAGGTCTTCAGCCCTTCCTATGACTCAGAGCCCTGAGAAGTTTTCATCTTAGCAGAATCCTGCGACTAGGTGGAGGCAGAGACTTTAGGGAAGTTCTGTCCCTGCCCTTTTCAGCTGAGGACCTGTGTGAGCCTTAGTGAACCAGCAGCTCACTTTTGTCTCCTGCACCATGGGCATCAGATGGCCTGACAGCTCTCCTGCTGCTCTACGCCTGTGTTGTGGCTCCTGCAGTCACCAGCTGTCTTTTACACGGAAAGAGAAACAGTCTCTTTTACACGGAAAGAGAAACAGTCTCCATTTGAGCCTGCCCTAACTGCAGAGTGAAGTCTGTTGAGGTGGTATGGATGGGGGGTGCAAAAAGGTGAGGGCTTTTCTCCAGGCCCCTCATGGCAGGTGGGCCAGCTGGCCTGCCTAGTAGGGTGAGAAGGGCAGGGTTTCTTCCATCCCAACAACAATATGGATTGAGCAAGCACCTCAGCAATGAAGCCCATTCATTTCCAAGGCCAGCTGGACCCAGAATGTTCCTTTGTTTAGGGCCTTCCAGGAAGACCCAGTTATTCCCTTGCCTGGGGGCTCTGATGAGTTCCACTCTTTGATGGAAGGCAGAAGGCCTGAGTACAAACTGGGGATGGTCACGTGGTAGGGCATTTTTATAGGAGCCCTGAGGCCTCGTGAAGGGCCAGGCTCATCTCCCAACAACTGAGAACCCCAACACCTGCTCAGAGCTCTGCCCCTGTCCACATGTGGCTCAGTTTGGAAGCCAGGTCCTTCGGGCCCCTGCCATGCTCCCAGGGATCAGAGCCTCTGGCCTCAGGTCTGACAGGGAAGGACCTGTCGGCAGCAGAGGTGGCACCAGCCCTGTGCTGGGGTTCTGGGCCATTATCTTCAGTAAGTCTGGAGATGCGTGCCCCATCTGCAGCCCTCCTGGATCCTACATCCATTTTTCAGAGTGCACAGGGACACAGAGGGCACATGCGATCCTTCGAGGTAGAGCTGAGAGGGCCTAAGGGCTGTGCCTCCTCCCTACACATCACATCAACCTCAGGCTGGGTCTCTCACTCCTGCATTCCTCACAGCAGGCTTGACAGGCAGCAGCTGGCCCACGCCACCAGCTAAAGGGAGGTAGGGCCCGCTGACCTGTTGTGGGCACTGTTAAAGCTGGGACAGATGCCTTCCTATACCAGGCTGCCAGTGGCCTGGCAGTGCCCACACAAGACCAGGCTCTCTGAGAGGGATCCTGGAACAGCAAGGCCCTGGCTGGCATTAGAGCCAGGGTGGCCCAGGGTCAGGCTGTTGCTGAGGCAGGTGGCACCAGCCCTGAGCCTCATAGCCACTCCTCTTGGTACTCCTACTTGGAAGGCCCCAGGAAAAGTGAGGACTCAGGCCTTGTGGGGTGCTGATAGTGGAACCCTGTCAAACCCTCCCTGGGAAACTGAGGCAGAGAAGGGTGAGGCCTTGGCCACACACCACCCCATCAACCCCCACCAGGCCCTGGTCCTGGCTCCCGTAGTTCCAATGCCACCACTTTGAAGAAACTGAACATGACCTAGAGCCTTTTACTTACAAAGTGTTGCTAGCCCTCCCTGGGGCTCCTATACAAAAACGAAACACAACCTCAAATGAGGCTTATTCCTGACCCCAGAGACTAGGGGAGAATGCTGGGGGCAGGGAGAATAGGACTGGGGCTTAGCAAATGGAATGTGTGCCAGAGGTGGGGACCTGGAACCCCCACCCCTGGCTCCTCAGGATGGCGCTGGGCTGTCCCCCTGCCTCTCCTTGCCAGAGATGAGGAGAGGCTCCAATCTTCTGACATGCTCCGTGGGAGCTGAGCGCTGGCGGGCTGGTTACCAGGCTGGGGCGGTGTTGGCAAGACGCCTCATGCGCCTGGAAAAGGAGAGGGTGGTGAGGGGGATCTGGCTCCCAGCAGGCGCTGCCCTCCCCAGGGCTCTCCAAGGCAGACAGTTGTGGGCATGGGAACAGAGACAGGATGCAGGCTGCCAGCAGGGTGGGACCCCAGCCTTCTCTCAGCCTTGCTGTGTACTGCTCAGGACCTGCCCACCTCTCCAGGGACCAGAAACCTGGTCCAGGCTACGGTCAGCCCTGACCTGGGGACTTCCTTTTGTTCCATGCAGGGAACTCATCCAGGGAGTTTCTCACCCAGGAGCCTGCTTCTGCCAACACAGGTTCCTTCCTAGAGACCAAAGGTCACTAGGGAAAGGTGATAGCCCTGCCCCTGCCTGGGAAGACAGGGGCCTATGGGCAGAGCCAGGATCACAGGGACAAGTGTACCTTGTGTTCCTGTCCTGGTCACGGATCTTCTTCTCCATCTCAGCATCTGTCAGGGTCTCCAGCAGTGGGCACCACTGGTCTGCATCACCCGTGTTCCGGATGGCGATCTCCACTGTGGGCAGGGGGTTCTCACTGGGTAGTGGTAGTGAGAAGAACAATTGTCATTCATAAGGGAGCAGCTATGAAGTCCCCAGAAAGCATTGTCCATCCCATCCCCCTGCAGATGGGATGCTGGAGCCAAGGCACAGCAGAAAGGCATAGGCCCCAGCAAGGGGACTCACCCACTTCTGTGCCCCAACTCCTTCCAGCAGCAGTCAGGGGCTGTGCCTGTCACCTGAACCTCCAGAGAGCTGCTGGAGGCACCAGGCCCTCCCCAACAATGGGGCTGCCCCAGTGACCCTGCAGGATTCCCTTCAAAGGGAACTCTTGACAAGCTTATTGTCTGCTGCCTAGCGTCTCTCTGTCTGCCAGACTCAGACGGGGAGGAAGGCCCTTGTCTGTGGAGGTGGTTGGTTCCCTGTGACAGGACAGCATGGCTGGGGCCAGGCTGCTACCACTGCACCGCAGCTGCAGACAGGAGGCAGAACCCATGGGGTGCGAGGCGTCTGTCCCACCCGGTGTCCAGGGTTAGGACCTACTGATCAGAGATGAGGGATGGACAGGAAACAGTAGGAGGGAGCCCTTGACCTCACTGAGGGCACTGGGTGGCCTACTCTGGCATGTTCCAAATACCAGTCCTCAGCCCATCTCCTAGGGGTCACACAAAACCCCAGATGGCCAGACAGTTGGATGGCAGAGAGCTGGACCGAGAAGCCATGTCCCCAGACCACACTCAGGCCTTTGGTCTTACAGAGACAGTCCCAAGGTGCCCTCTTCTTGCCAAGTAGAGTCAGCACAGTGGGTCAGCACGGATAGAGGTTGGGCCCAGCAGTGCCGGGAGGGAGGGGTGGCTGGGCAGCCTCCTCTCTGGGCCTTGGTTTCCAAGACTGTGAAACAGTTATGGATGCCACAAGGCCCACATGCCTTCTGCTTTCAGTGGCTCCCTTTACACCACCTCTGGGGGGCAGCAAAGCAGCTTCAGGTGCCAACAGCACGTCCTGCCAAACCCCTGGCTTGGCAGAAAGCCTTAACAAGGCCCTAACATGACTCTCCCTTTCCCGTCCTGCTGCAGCCACTCTGGCCTCTGCTTATCTCCTGAAGATCAGGCCTGCAGGGAACGTCCCCCTGTTCTACCCCACAGCCTGCAGCCCTGCAAAGCACCCCTAACTCTGGCAGGAGCATGGGCAGGCCTGGGGGCGCCCCTGGTGGCTGCCTTGGCTCTGATACCTCATTGGGAACAGTATTTATTGTTGTGAAGGGTTGTTGGAGGACTGTGATTTTTTTTTTTTTTCCCTCCAGACAGAGTCTCAAGCTGTCGCCCTGGGTAGAGTGCTGTGGCGTCACAACTCACAGCAACCTCAAACTCCTGGGCCAAAGCAATTCTCTTGCCTCAGCCTCCCAAGTAGCTGGGATTACAGGTGCCTGCCACAACGTCCAGCTATTTTTTGGTTGTAGTTGTCATTGCTGTTTGGCAGGCCCAGGATGGATTCAACCCGTCAGCTCTGGTGTATGTGGTTGGCACCCTAGCCGCTTGAGCTACAGGCCGCAGAGCCGAGGACTGTCATTATTAAAGCAGCCAACACGCATCCATTGAGGGAGCTTCCTAGAGGCCAGAGACCTTCTCACACAGCTGCCTTCCTGTAGCCCTGTGCCCAGCATGTGACTGGTTGGCTACAGAGAAGTGTCCACACAGACCTGCCTGCGGAGCCCTGGTTTGGCTCACTGTACCGGCAGCTAGGGGTCTCAGAGTGCACAGGGCATGGCTCCAGCTGCCCACCGAAGGTGGCAACACAGACCACAGCTGTCCTCTGCTGCGGCTCAGCATTGCTGTGTCTGCCCGCAAGGCCTGCAATCCTGAGCTTGTTCTGGTGACTCAGAGACCAGGGGCTCCTGACAGCTGTTCCCCAGCTAGCACCAGGCAGTTTGGCAATCCGGGAACCACCCAGCCTCTAACCCCAAACATCATTCCTTACCGCGAGGGACCCAGCTGCCTGCCTTGAAGGAGAGACATGAAAGGCGCCAAGCCCACGCCGAGGGGAACAAAACATGTTTTCCTCTTGATTTAAACAAGAGCTAGAGAGTGGGTCCCAGAGGCCCCTTTGTTTATCTCCCCTGAACTCTGGGAAGATTCCATTCCAATGGGGTTTGTTCTAAAATAAGAAGTCCTTGAGCCAACCGTGTTAGAATGGGCCCGGAGCCAGCACTAGCCTGCCTCAGGTTTGGGAGACACCCAGGCAGAAATGCTGCCCTGAGTCCCAAGAGATATCTGGAAACCGCTCTGCTCCCTTCTCCTCTGGGCAACTCTGATCCATGGGCTTCCAGGCCACCAAAGACCCTAAACATTCCCACCACCCCAAACTGTCCAGGTGGAGACAAAGACCCCTAGTAAAGGGAGAACCATATCGGGTGACAGAGGCAGCTGGGACTGACACATGTGGGGCAACTTCAGGCTCATTTTCAATGTGATCTCACTCTTGTGACCTCATGTGGTACAACAGGCAAGCTGAGCAGTATCATTATCCCTACTTCATAAATAAGAGAACAGACTTGGAGGGAAAATGACCTGCCCATGGCCACCTGACCTGGAGGGAAGAGATGACAAAACATGACATCATTCTATGTTTGCAATCAACGCTGCCCAGGCCCCTGGGATCAGTTAATTTTGGACACAGTGCCAAGTCTACACAATTTGGAAAGAGGCTTTTCATAGCCAGGTGCTGGGAGGTGACTTGGAGTTAGACAATGGTTTCTTGGCTACGACACCAAAAACACCAGCACAAACTAAAATGTAAAGTGGACTACCTAAAAAAAAAAACAAAAACCACCTTTCGTGCTTCAAAGGACATGATCAAGAAAGAAAAAGGCAACCCACAAAATGGGAAAAAATATCTGCAAATCACGTATTTAATCAAAGACTTGTATCTAGAATATATAAAATACTCTCACAACTCAATAATAAAAAGACAATCTGGCTTGGTGCCTGTAGCTCAAGTGGCTAAGGCACCAGTCACATATACCAGAGCTGGCAGGTTCGAATCCAGCCCGGACCTGCCAAACAATGACAACTACAATCAAAAAATAGCCGGGTATTGTGGTGGGCGCCTGTAGTCCCAGCTACTTGGGAGGCTGAGGCAAGAGAATCACTTAAGCCCAGGAGTTGGAGGTTGCTGTGAGCTGTGACACCATGGCACTCCACCCAGGACAAAAGCTTGAGACTCTGTCTCTAAAAAAAATGAATAAATGAAATAAAAGACAATCCAATTAAGAAACAGGCAAAACATTTGAATAGTCATTTGTGCAAAGAAAATATACAGATGGCTAAAAATAAATGAAAAGACAGTCAGCATTATTAGCCATTAAGGAAATCCAAATCAAACCCACAGTTCTGATACTACACACCTGCTCGTGTGGCTATGATCAAAAAGGAAACAGCAAATGCTGGCAAGATTTAGAGAAACTGGAAACCAATTAGAAACAACACAAAATGGTGCAGCTACTTTGGAAAACTGTCTAGCAATTCTTCAAGGTGCTAAACATAGAGTCATCATAGGACCCAGCAATTCCACCGCCAGGTACACACCCAAGAGACTTGAAAACGGTGCTCAGACAACACTCTGTATATGGATGTTCTCAGCAGCGTTACTCAACAGCTGAAAGGCAGCAACAACTGCTGCACAGGCATATAAAATATGGCCTATTCATACAACCGAGTGTTAACCAGCCATGAAAGGAAATGAAGTTCTGATATAATAAGCTACAGCATGGATGACACCCTTGAAAACACTAAAAGACCATATTATTAGATGATTCCCTTTCTCTTGGGTATTCAGAACAGGCAAATCTATAGACAGAAAGAGGATCAGTGACTGCCCAGGGCTGGGAGACTTGGAGGAATAAAGTGACTGCTAAGAAGCTTCCTTTTAGGGTGAAGAAAACTTCCTAAAATCAATGGTGGTGATGGTTGCACAGCTCTGTGAGTATACTAAAAACTCCTGCACTGTACACTTTAAATGCTGAATTGTATGATATAGGAAATTAGATCTCAACAAAGCTGTTGAGACTAAACTTGACATCAGGCCAGGGTGAGTGGGCAGAGCTTCAGGAGTGACCATGAGACGCACACTCAGCCAGTCCAGAGTGTCCCTGGCGTCCTCCAGCCTAATTCCTGATGCCAAGCTATCAGATGATTCTCTGCCCATCACTTGGCCCCAACCACCAAGTGCCCTGACCTTTTGTTTACTTTCAGCCCCACGGAGCACATGCAGGACTGCCTGTGCGCACAGCCCTGTGGGCAGCTGTCCTGCCCGGGCCACAGGCCATGTGGGAGTGGGCAGGGCCCCTTCCTCCTCTAAGCGCCTGCCCCTGTGCCTGGTTCCCTCGCTGTCTTTCCCACGCTGCCCCCTGGCCAGCATCCTGGCCATCCTTGCCCCAGGTCTCTGCCCCTGCTGCCCTCTCCATGACTGCAGTCTCTGGTGCCTTCTGTGGTCACATCACATCGGTGGTCACCCACACGTGTCTGTCTTCACTGGTCCCCAGCCTGCAGGAGGTACCAGTACCTCTGCAGAATATACTCTCCCCAGAGGCTCTGCCCAGCCTCCTCCCCCAGCCAAGCCCTGTCCCTCTGCTGTCCCCATTCCACTGGCTCCAGGGTATCTGTCTATCCAGCTCCGTCTTGCAGGAGCCTGAGGCCCCTGACCAGTCTGTCTCACTCTGTTTCCCCCTCACGCTTCCAGCCTCCCACCCAGCCCTCTGCCACAGGGAGTGGCCCAATCTCTGTCCTGGTTCCCCTGACTTGTAGGCAGTGTGGCCTCACTCATGCAAGTCCTGTGACAAGCTGTACTGTGGACTCAATCCAATGCCCCATCGCCAAGGAGGGTACATGTGCTGGGCTGAGCTAGCTGGGGGGATGGACTGGACTGCCTCTTGGGAATTCAGAGCTCTTTCAACTCGGGCTGAAGGAGGCCCAGAGCTTAAAACCCTTTTTAAGCTGTCACATGACTCACTATGTGACACATGTGACACACTATGTGACACATAGTTGCCACACTATGTGCGAGGCACCACACCATGCAGGCTCCTGGTTCAGCTCTGTGGGCTGAGAGTGGCCCGGGCCCTGGCGACTCCACAGCCCAACTCCTCCCCCAGGCAGGGCCCGCAGCGCAGGGATGGCTGACTCCATCTCCCTAGAGGAAGAGGTCCCGCCTCCTAAGCTCCCACGGAGTAGAATGGCACGGTGGGGAAACGCAGGTCAGAACTAGGGACACAAGTCCCAGCACTTTGCGTTGCCGCAGTTCTGTCCCCTGATAGCAAAGTCTGGAACAAGCCAGAGCCTGACCCTAGGTTCTCACCCTGTTCTTGCCATGCCGGCTCTTCCAGTGTGGGCAGAACCCTGGTCACCCAAACCAGACATAGCACTTGGCACACAGGACGGGCCAGGCCCTGCGTGAAAGCACACGAGGACTGGTTGGCTCTAAAAACATGGCAGCCCTGCTGATGCCAGGAGGGACCTGGGACACTTCCCAGGACCTCCTGCAAGCTGGCCTTCTTGACCAGCTGGCCCTGGATGCTATAGCCGGGATGTGTACTGGACCTGGCCCCTAGCCAATGGTCCAGCCTTTAATCCCAAGGATTTGAGACCTGCACACTCAGCACTAGAGACAGCGGCAGCGTGGAGTCTGTGACGGCCCCAACCCGTACGAGTGGAATTCATTAAGTGGTCGCTGACGTCAGGAGGTACTGCCTGGAAGTCCTGGCCTGTCACCAGCAGGGTCTCCCAGGGGGCCTGCTCCGGAGCCACACCATGAACTGCAGACAGTCAGGAGCTTGGCAAGGAACTCAGGCTGAGGGTTCAGGTCACCTGGGGGTCAGAGCAAGAGGAGTGCTACTGCCACACACTGGTGACAGAGAGAAAGGATGCCGAGGCCCAGCAAGAGGCCCTGGAGGCCGCCCCAAGGCCAGGTGAAGGTCAGCAGCCTCCGTGTTCAGTTGCCAGGAGCAGCAAGCCTGGCGCCCGCACCTGCAAGTCCATAGTGAGGATTCGGGTTCCACTGGTGTCTGGGGAGAAGGTGCTCGGGGTCAGTGTCACTACGAGGACTTGTGACTTCCTAGACAAGCTTGTTGCCCTTGGCTCCATGCAGGGTGAATGGACACCAGGGCTGCACTCACATGCAAGCTCCCGGGAACAAGGAGGCATCGGCCACATGCCCACACCCTGCTCCCCTTGAATCCCTTCTCGGCTGTCCCCATCTGTGGAGCAGAACAACCAGCCGGCAGGGTGGCTGGGGGTCAGACACTTGGGTGAAGGGGCTCAGTTGCTTCCCAGGTGCAAGGCCACCCACCACGGGAATGTGCCTCATTCCTCCTCCCTGCCCCTGATGTACAGGAAGCCGTGGAAAGCTGTCTCAGAATGTCTGAGAAAACAAGCTAAGATACAAATCTGTAACAAGCTCCATTAATTGTCATGTCTTTACCGAAAGACCTTTGTATTTATTCCTCTCAGGGCATCTGAAGCCATCATCCCTGAGTGATTAGTGTGAATGTAGATGACCTGCCCTGATGCAGGGCCACTCGGCCACACCCCCGCCCCACACAGATCCGGCACAGGACAGGCCCTGAAACTGCAGGATGGCTGCTCCTAAAGTCCCCCTTGCACTGAACTCTCACTTAGCCCCTAACACCTGCTAGGAACGGGAAGGCCACTCCCAGGCCATCCCCGGCACTGGCATAGACGACACTGAACTGGAATGTTCTGTCACATCTCACCTTGGCCAGCCTGAATGCAGTGATCTGGCTCTACCTTCCATGGCCCTCAGGATGGAGGGCCCAGTGCGGTACCCACCAAATGCTCTCTGACTAAAGGCAGAGATGCTATAGTGAGAAGGTGCTGGCAGGGGCTCCCCGAGTCTTGGGAGCTGGGGAGGGTCCTTGTTTAAGACAGAATTCAAGTCCAACAGATGACGAATCCAAGGCAAGGAGTGGCCATGTCAGAAGGAATAGCCTAAGCAAGAGCGCAGAGAGAGGGGGTGGCTGCATGGAGAAGGGACCCAGAGGTGCACCTGGGGAGAGCTTGGGACCTGGGGCTCTGAGGAGCTAAGGACCTCAGGCTCACACTGATGAAGTTCCAAGTCTCTGCTGTGCCAGCAGAGCCCTGCTGAGACCCATGGACAGGGGACTCTGGCCAGACTGCACTGGGAAGCACAAGAAAGCCAAAGGCATCACCACGCAGAGAAGTCTTTTCTGCAAATGGTTCTGCAGAGAAATGAGGGAGAAACTGGTGCACAGTCCTACCTGAAGGCATAGGTCTTCTGATGCCAGCTCAGCTGTCCCCGGATGCTGTATGCAATGGTGGTGACAAACTCTCCGCCCAGCCCCAGCTCTGAGCACAGCTTCAGGGCAAACTTCTCCGGTGAGTTCTCCTTCTCTGACATATCCCACTCAAACTGGTCCACCAGGGAAATGTTTCCCACATGGATGTTTAGCTGGAACAAAAGCCAAAGGACACAAGTTAGAGTTGTTGGGACAACCCCCAGCCCAGAGAGGCCTCAGGATGGCGGGGGACAGCCAGGCCTGGAGTGAACCCTGCTCGCCTTGCCAGCGGAGAACCAGGGCTGGCCTTCATCCTTCCAGTTCCCCATCCACATGGCAGACTGACCCTACAACCCTCCTGGTTGCCATGAGGAGCTCTGGCTCAGTGCCAGCACAGTCTCCCTCAGGAGGCAGCATTTGTTTTAGGATTCAAGGGATCCTTACAACAGCGCAGGGTGAAAGGTCAGGGCTGTGGCCGAGCCCCGTGTTCTTTCCCATCTCCATGTGCACCCACACCCGAAGAGCCGGATCTTCCCAACTGGAATCAAATACTGAGCACACCACACTGGCGCTGGGCCCAGAAGGAACGTGCAGGAGCACAGGAATCCTAAACCAGACCCCACAGGACCATGGCCGTGCACTCACACCTGCCAAGCCATCCCTGCCCTGGGTCAGTGGACAGTGGCTCCTGTCTCTTGCCACTTAGTCATTACTGCATTCATTTATTCAAAAGCACAGACCGCTTGCCTAGCAAGGAGAGGCACCAGGGAGAAAAACACTTCAGGGCTGACCTGCTGGGCATGGTATTGCACCTTATAGACACAGCTATCTGGGAGGCCGAAGTGGGAGGACTGCTCGAGCCCAGGAGTTTGAGACCAGAACTGCCTGGGCAACACCGTGAGACTCTTTTCTCTAGAGGAAAAAGAAGTCAAGCCATGCTGGGGGTGAGGGAGAGACAGAGTGGGGTGAGTGAGAAGAGCATGGTGTGGGGACGGCTGTGCTGGGGGGTGAGGGAGCGAGTGCACAGTGTGTGGGACGGCACTAAGGCAGGGGTGGGGACTGAGAGAGGGCAGCAAGCTGGGGCTGGCCTCTGGGGGCAGAAGGCCAGGAAGGCCTCCCAGGGAAGGGTCCTGGCAGGGCATGCAGCCATGCACAGCACTAGGGAGGTAAGGCCTGGCCGGGGTCTGCCCTGTGAGGGGACAAGGGGAAGAGATGAGGGTGGCCAGGGGATAGAGCAAAGGCCAGGCAGGATGCTGAGGATGTCAAAGAGGCTTGGCTTCCACAGGGATCTGGGAAGCTTCTGGCGTGCTGTGTGCAGAGGAAAGGTGCTCTGGCCCCCAGCCCCCAGCTGAAACTTCTGAGGGAGGGAACTGTCTGCTGGGTGGCAGCGGTGGTAGGGGGGTGAGCGGCTGGGCTGGGGTGGACTCAGAGGTGAAGGTAGGGCCGGGACTCCTAGGCAGGCACATAGGGTGGGGGAGGGGGTAGGAGTCTGCCTGTTCTTCCAACCTCAACTCACATCGGTCCACAGCCCTACGCACTCCCCACAGAGGCCCGGCTACCACCACATACCTGAACTGAGTGGACCAACCTGGGCTGGAGGCCCTGGTAAAGGCAGTCAGGCCTGGACTTTGGTCCAGCATCGCCAAGAAGTCTTGTAAGAGGCTGCCCCGACCTAAGGCTCTGTGTTCTGAGGAGACACCCCTCAGATGCCATTGCTCTATAGCAGTGGTTCTCACCCTTCCTAATGCCACGACCCTTTAATACAGTTCCTCATGTTGTGGTGATCCCCAACCATAAAATTATTATTTTCTTTGCTACTTTGTAACTGAAATATGTGTTTTCCGATGGTCTTAGGTGACCCCTGTGAAAGGGGTCGCAACCCACAGGTTGAAAACCGCTGCTAAAGATTCCTGTCTTCCTTCTCCCATGTCCCAGGATCAAGACAAAGGACATCCTCATGGAAACACCCAGCTCTTCTTCTGAGTCCCAGTTTTAATATAAATGGGAAACCTTTGGTGTGACCTTCAGTTCCTCACCCACAAGGTGCCCATGAAGACGCAGCAGTGATCAGTGCAGCATGGTCCCTCACAGCACAGGCTCCCTGGGGCCAGCTATGTCTGCCCTGGTGCACCCATCTGACCTCAGAGGGCAGGGCAGGAAACCACCCAGGGGATGGCATCCCAGCTGACAGGGATTATAGACACGTTGGAGGGTCACTGGGCAAGCCTGTGCCCCAGGAGGATTCACAGCTGCCAGACACTTTCTGTATAGCTGCCCTGCCAAGGCAGCAACAAAAAAAACTACTGCTCAAATCTCAGAAAACGTCAAGGGAGCCAGCTGGTCTGCTCAGGACACTGTGTGTGGCTGCCCCTAGCCACGTGGCCTCATGCTCACCACAGTTACAGGACAAAGTTGGATACAGAGCACAGCCCTTAGGGCTGCCCTCCAGAACCAGCAGGCTAAGCCGGGGATGCACCCCGGCACCCATTTACCACACCCCACCCATCCTTTTTCTATCCCCAAATATCCCCACCCCCATTTCTCACTTGTGCCTTTTTTCTGATAACTGGTCATAATGTGAAATTGAAACAGGTTAAGGGAAACAAATTTATATTTTCCTCAAAAATAAATATATTAACAAGTAAGGAAACTGAATGAGTAATCAAAACCTCCTGACAAAAGAAAAGCCCAGGACCCAACAGTGTCAATGGTGAATTCTACCAAACATTTTAAATATGATCTAACATCAGTCTTTCTCAAACTTCTCCAAAAAAAGTAAAGAGGAAGGAATACTCTTACTCATTACTCTGAAATAAAAGTCAGACAAAGATACAAGAAAGGAGAACTAGAGACCAATATGTGTTATGAATATGGATACAAAATCTTCACATAAATACTAGCAAAATTAATTCAGCAGCATATGAAAACGACTGTATACCAGAACCAAATGAGATTTATTCCAGCAATGCAAGGATCCATCAACATAATACATTTACAAAACGAAGGGGGAAAACTATTATCACCATCTCAGTTGATACAGAAAGCATTAGAGAAAATTCAATACCCTTTCAAGATAAAAACACTCCACAAACCAGGAACAGAAGAAAACTACCTGAACATAATAAAAGTCATAAATAAAAATCCCCCAGCTAACATCATACATAGTGATGAAAGACTGAAAGGTTTTTTCCTGAGATAGGAACTAGACAAAAGATGCTCTCTCTCAGTCACTTCTACCCAACACAGTATTGGAAGTTAAGTAAAAAAAAATTAGGTAAGAAAAAAGGCATCCAAATTGGAAATGAAAAAGTAAAGTTATCTCTGTTCAGAGACAACAGACCTTATTTGTTAAAATCCTTAAAAAACAAAAACCTGTTAGAACTAATAAACTGAGCAAAATAGCAGAATATAAAGTCAACACACAAAAAAATGGTTGCAATGCTATACAATAATAATGAAAAACTGAAAATTACGGGCGGTGCCTGTGGCTCAGCAAGTAGGGCACCAGCCCCATATACCAAAGGTGGTTCAAACCCGGCCTTGGCCGAACTGCAAAAAACAAAAAACTAGCCGGGCGCTGTGGCGGGCGCCTGTAGTCCCAGCTACTCGGGAGACTGAGGAAAGAGAATCGCCTAAGCCCAGGAGTTGGAGGTTGCTGTGAGCTGTGTGACGCCACCGCACTCTACTGAGGGCGATAAAGTGAGACTCTGTCTCTACAAAAAAAAAAGAAAAACTGAAAATTAAATAATAAAACAATTCCATTTAAAATACCATTGAAAAAGAATAAAGTACATCAGATTAACAAGGACAGAAGAGACTTATACAATGAAAGCTACAAAACAGAGCTGAAAGAAATTAAAGACATGAATAAAATGTTTGGCTCGGCACCTGTGGCTCAACGGGCTAAGGCGCCAACCACATACACCTGAGCTGGTGGGTTCGAATCCAGCCCGGGCCCACCAAACAACGACCGCTGCAACCAAAAAATGGCCGGGCGTTGTGGCGGGCGCCTGTAGTTCCAGCTACTTGGGAGGCAGAGGCAAGAGACTCGCTTGAGCCCAGGAATTGGAGGTTGCTGTGAGCTGTGATGCCATAGCACTCTACCCAGGGTGA